>KN485726.1:0-17394 GCA_000787095.1 Periophthalmodon schlosseri
CGTCAGCTCCCACTGGGCGCCGCAGTTGGAGCTACATTTGCAACTTAAAAATCCCTTGAAAAAACATCTATTCTTACTCTGAGCTTGACTCTACATATCTAACCTATAACTTAATCTGGTGGCTGCTTGTTTCTATAGAGTTTAATGTCATACTGTGGAACATTCTGAGCAAAGTGATAACATCTCCATGGAGACAAGGAAATGTCAGAAACTCCACTTGAAAACTTACAGCTTTAGTGCAGCTTTAGTCATTTTATGTATATATTAATTTGATTGGGACGAAGGATCATTTCCATCCGTTTTCCCAAGAGCTGAGGTCACAAAAGGGTCAAAATAAATATTGCACATTCCACTCATTGCACAGTCCTCATTATTTCAGTCAGTTTGGCCCCATTCAAGACAGTTACATTTTAAACCCACCCCCTTCATATTTTGTCCAAACGTTCAAATATGTCTCTACAGAAAAGTTCAAATCTCATTGTCTCCATAGATGAAGCATGTTTGGTTTGACCATAACCAGTTTTTCATTTGAGCTTTAAAACAACTGTATGTGGGACTTTCTCTCAGGGTCAGAGACTATTCCACAGGTCCCCACCTCGGACAGATAAGACATTCTGACCAAAGGAGGTCCGTCTGCGGGGGGTCAGAGGTCATCTCTGGTGGTGGCTCGTGAGGTCGTTGCTGAATTGTCTTTTTCTGTTCTTGTTTCTTTTTCTGTTTCTGTTCTTCTTTTAATGTTCTCCTTTAACGGTGGTGGTGAGGGAGCGTAGGACCTTATAAATCAGACAAGCTCTTTTAAGGTTGACCATGTTGTTAAAGTCCAATAGTCTGTGCTTTTTCAGAACGTGACAGTGGTGCTGGGAAATGGGTTTCACGGCCAAATATTAAAAGTTTAATATAATGAAACAGACAAACGAACTACCAAAGAATGTCCGACTCTTCTGCTCAGATACCAGCACAGGAAGTACAAACGCGACGAGGAATCTTTGGGATCGTTAGAAGGAGACGACGAACGCAGCCAGGAGAGCTGGGGACTGGACAAAAGAGGAGAAGAACAGGAGGTAGAGAAGAGGATAAGCTACAGGCCGAGGTAAAGACATGAACATTCTAGCTAGACTTTAACTTTAAGATGTGACAATTAGGATCAACACCTTCAAAGAACTTTACATCGAGGAACCAGTCACACCAAAGTTTTCAGACCTATTCTGCAAAATGGACTTTTCAGAGCTTTTAAACATGTCATAGTTGTTTCCTTCTCATTTACCCTCTCGAAGTTGTGTTTGACATGACTCGTGCATGTTTGAGTAAATCTTTAATCGCTTATTTTCAAGACGCCATTTTGCCGAACTGCCCCCGTTTCCTCTTCCACCGGGACACGCCCACTGTGACGTACGCACTTCCTTCTCCAGTTTTATTTTCTTAATCGGTGATACTCGTAGGATTCGGCGGCGGCGCGGTGTCATTTTGGTACAGATGAAAAGCTGTCCACAGGGGGCGCCGACAGCTCCACGGCTCTTTGTTGTGATGATGTTTACAGTGACGTCAATGGATTTGTTTCTTTTATTAAGTCGTTTTAGATGAATATTGTGATTTAAAATGTTCAAATTCTAACATAATGATCCATGAGTGTCAGAGATTAGAACTACAGTGACACAAGAACAACAGGTCTGATTTAAAGGTGCATTATGTAACTTTTCTGGTGGCGTATCTACACCTACACATATCCATCCTGCAGTTACAGTTACAACTGATTATTATTCAAAAATCCCTTGAAAAAACATCCATTCTTACTCTGAGCTTGACTCTACATATCTAACCTATAACTTAATCTGGTGGCATGATCTTCTTGTTTCTATAGAGTTTAATGTCATACTGTGGAACATTCTGAGCAAAGTAATAACATCTCCATGGAGACAAGGAAATGTCAGAAACTCCACTTGAAAACTTACAGCTTTAGTGCAGCTTTAGTCATTTTCACAGCCCAGTTTTAAAAGTTTAATATAATGAAACAGACAAACGAACTACCAAAGAATGTCCGACTCTTCTGCTCAGATACCAGCAGAGGAAGTACAAACGCGACGAGGAACCTTTGGGATCGTTAGAAGGAGACGACGAGCGCAGCCAGGAATCTTGGGACGTCGACAAGCGCTTCTGGAAACCCGCCCCCCGCTACCACCACAAGAAGAGACTGCGCCCGAAACGAGGAGACGAAGACGAGGAAGACGACGGTGAGAGGAGCCAGGAATCGTGGGGTTTGGATGAAGAACGCGACAAAAGAGGCTGGAGGCCTGGGAGGTACCACCAGAGGAGGCAGAGGAGGGACGAGGAGGCGTCTGAGGAGGCCAGGGAGGAACCAGACGACGAACGCAGCCAGGAATACTGGGATATAGACCCCAGGGGCAAGAGAGAGTGGAGAGCTGGAAGGTAAGAGTATAACTACTACTACTACTACTACTACTGCTACTACTACTACTACTACCACTACTATCACTACAAACTACTACGAACTACTACTACTACTACTACCACTACCACTAGTACTACTACTATCACTACCAACTACTATGAACTACTACAAACTACGACTACTACTACTACCACTACCACTACCAACTACTATCAACTACTACTACGACAACTACTACTACCACTACAACTACTACTACTATCACTACAAACTACTACGAACTACTACTACTACTACTACTGCTACTACTACTACTACTACTACTACCAACTACTATCAACTACTACTACGACAACTACTACTACCACTACAACTACTACTACTATCACTACAAACTACTACGAACTACTACTACTGCTACCACTACTACCACCTCTACTACTACTACTACTAGTACTATCGCTACCAACTACAACTACTATCACTACCAACTACTAATACTACCACTACTACCATTACCACCTCTACTACTACTACTACTACTACTACTATCGCTACCAACTACAACTACGATCACTACCAACTACTAATACTACCACTACTCTTACCACTTCTAGTATCACTACTACAACTACCATCTCTACTACTATGACCACTACTACCACTACTACTACAACTACCACAACCAACTACTACCACTACTCCTACCACTACTACTACCACTACCAACTACTACTACGACCACTACTACTACCACTACTACAACTGCCTACTACTACTACCAACTACTACCACCATCATTACTACTACCACTACTATTACTGCCTACTACTACTACTACTACCAACTACTACCACCATCATTACTACTACCACTACTATTACTGCCTACTACTACTACTACTACCAACTACTACCACCATCACTACTACCACTATTACTACTACCACTACTATTACCACAACCAGCTACTTCTACCACTACCAACTACTACTACGACCACTACTACCACCACCACTACCACTACTACCACTACCACTACTACCACTACTACTACCACTACTACCACCACCACTACCACTACTACTAACACTACCACTACTACCATTACTACTACCTTGTAAAATGTTAAAACGTTTTAAACTACGACCTTTTACAGGTATCACCAGAGGAGACACAAACGCGACGAGGAGTTCACTGAACCAGACAACTACCGGAGCCAGGAGTACTGGGACTTCGACTTGGACAAGAGGGACTGGAGACCCGGGAGGTACCACCAGAGAAGACACAAGCGCGGCGAGGAAGAGGACGGGGAACGCAGCCAAGAATCCTGGGGCCTGGACAAGAGGGATGAAGAGGGGGAAGCTCCTGCAGACAACAACGAGGTTCTGAGGTACTTTTGCAGCTCATAAAATACTACACAAAATACACTGCTCTATAGTAACGTTAGCAACCTTCATGATTACGGGCAGAGTAACTGAAAAAATGAAATACAGACCATTAAAGATGAATTGTGTAACTTTTCTGGAGAAGGTTTTTTCAATTTTTGCCTTGAATGTTCCACCGTATGGCTTTAAACTGGTCAAACAGGCCAAGTCACAGGTAAGATCTGTGGAAACTGGAGAGGCTCACTTCACAGTAAGAATATATGTTTATCAAGGGATTCTTTAGCCATAAATGCAAGATAGAAGTTTAATGCCACACTGTGGAACATTCTACGGACTGCCATATGGTCTACAGGAGACAAGCAGGTGGCGAACACTCCTCCGGAAATGTTACACAGTGCAGCTTTATGTGGTTGAGTTTCCTTTTTAAAATATATAAATTTTACTTGATTTTGAATAGGATTTTGAATAAACCAGGGGGTGACATTACATTTACTATTCCAAATGTGCATGAATCAGACTGGAAGAATCTCCATGAATCACTATTGCAAAAGTTATTTAAATTTAAATCAGGGGTTTTAATGAGATAATATAAAACAAAAAAGCCATTATCTGTCCCATGATGGAGAAATTCTGGAAACCGAATCTATACTTTACATAGATATGTTTTTTTTTTTTGTTTTGTTTTGTTTTTGTTTTTAATTGCTACGAATAAATAGACAACACCCATCACCAGAATATTCTGGGGACTGGGCCTTTAGACAGTGTTATATAATAAAAAGATTATAAAATTAACAAAAAATAAATAAATAAAAATAAAATAAAAATTATGAAATTAACAAAAAAAAAAACCCAAATAAAATTAATATTATAAAATTAACAAAAAATAAAAATAAAATAAAGATTATAAAATTAACAAAAATAAATAAATAAATACAAATAAAATGAAGATTATAAAATTAACAAAAAATAAATAAATAAAGATAAAATAAAACAAATGTTAAAGGTGCATATCATATCTATGGAGAGGCGACCCCACTCACTGTAAGAGTTTATAGTTTCCCAGGCATCATTAGTAATAAAAACACCTGTACTTCGCGGAAGATAGTCAAGTTTAATCCCAAACTGTGGAACATTCCAGGCAACACAAAAACATCTCTATGGAGACAAGTAGGTGGCAGACCCTTCCCCTGTGTCCCATTTGACAAAGTCTATTATTGGACCTCATTTCTTTTCAAAGTTTGGCATTTTTAGCTGTAGTTGAGCCGTTAACCCTTCCATGTCTTCATATTTTTTTTTTTTTTTCAGATACATGATGGAGAAACGTAACCCATGGATTTACAAAGGATACTACCACCCCGCCTGGTACAAGAGAAGCCCAGAGTCTGCGGCTTCTGGGAAGGTAAAAACACTGAGATTTAAAGTACTATATATAGCGATCATTTAGACCATTCTCTCCACTCTCTAATCGTGTAATTGTGTGCAGATGGTGGCTGAATTGTTAAGTTATAAAATAAACCAGCTGGTCGACCATTTTAATCAAGATGAGCCAATAAAAAACACGCCTCAGAGAACGATTACCCCCCAGGAGCAGGTGCTTAAGTCAGAAATAGACCCGTTTACTTAATCACCCAAGTCCAATAGTAGAATATGAAATGTGCCGTTACCAAAGAGGCTGAACCAATTTGAATTTGAATTTGAAAATAATCTGTGATTTTGCTTCCTGGCTGTGCTGGGGACCTGACGTTGTCAATGTAAAGCGTTATAGCGATTATTGGTACTTTGCAGCTGATGTCTTCAACGTTCCCTGGGGGGGTGACGCTAACTGTAGGCACTGCTCTGTCTGAGGTTTTGTTAGACTTTAATCTGAGGTTTGTTTTAACACAATTTGACCAGAAAGAACTAATTTAGCTGGAATTGCGACAGGGGAGACGATTTGTGCTGTTAAACAAGTCTCTCGCACTTAAAGCTAGCTAGCATTAGCCAACAGTTTTTCAGTTAGTCAGGACATAAACGCTCGTATTGATCACAAGCTCCTGAAAATGTGCTGTTTAAATCCATTTTGAAATTTTGTATTTCCATTTTGGACAATCATAAAACTATTTTTGGCCGCGTTTGCTAATGTTTGCATTGTGTCTCCACGGTAACTGCCGAACATTCCGCCATAGACATACATGTAGGACATCCCTAGCGTGATGTCACTGCAAAGTATCAACAGTGACATAAAAACTGGCTGTGAACAAGTTAGAAAAAGTATCATTGTGTTGTGTTGCAATTAGATTTATATTTTCTTTGGGCCAAAAAAAAAAAAAAAAAAGTCGTGTCTGTGTGAATGAATAATGCCCCAAATAAACGGACTAGTCAGTTTTTATGATTGAAATAGAAATATCCAATCAACTTGTGATTTAAACTCACTGCTTTGCTAATGTCAACATTAACTAGATTCACAACATGGCTTTAATAAGGCTGCAAATGTGTAGTACAGGCTCTGTACATAACAGCACCCGGCGACCTCACTGTTAGCGTCACTACTTCCTGTCCAGTTTTATCTCTATGAGGTTTTTGCGGAGTCACGCTAAAATGAATAAATATTGTCACTGGCACATGTTAAACACCACACAAATAAAACGAATACTTCACCCCAGGTCACTTCTGTGTTTAGAAAGAGACATGTTTGTGCCTCAGTGGTAACGCTAATGCTAACTTTGATAAAAATAAATATTAAATCAACACCACAAACTGAAGTAATCTACATTTAAAAACACTTGGGTAGTCTTTATTTTAACTAATTTGAATTTTAATAGTTTTTTTTATTTTGTGTTTTCTGATTTTAATAAAAGTGACTGTTAGCTTTGAGACACAGTGAACTAGCTAGCGTGCTACTGTGCACAGAGCCTATTGCAATTAGATCTGAAATAGACTTTTTAAAAATGCAAATTTGGTTAACACTTTTCACACTATAGATCCATAAGGCAAAACAGAAATGTTTTGCAGAATCAAGTGTGTTTTAGAACTTGTTTGTACAAGTCTAAACTACAGGGTTAGCTTGTTTTGCTACCTAAAAAGACAACAGGTTTTGTTGTTCAGTGGGGACATCTTGTAACACAAATAATAGAAATTTGTTCATTCTTATCAAAGCGACCATTTCTTTCTTTCTTTATTCTTTATTTGTCAGGGACCATGTACAAATTCATTAATCTTACAAAAGTACCAGATTTAGCTGCTGCCACTTTCCATGTGCAGGTCCCTGGGCAGGTGAACACACATCAAAATACACATTTCATTACAATTACATTATAACACTATCAGTTTATCGTTAAGATTAGCAGTAAAATACAATAAAATGTCCCCTTGTCCAGTTCATGATGTTTCCTTCATTCCAAACAAATACAGAAAATCATTATGTGCAGGAACAGTACAAATTAACTACAATACAGTGATGTGGACACATTTGAATATCTATCTGTAAATGTAATTTCTAGTAAGGTTATTCAAATCTACAGACAATTTCAGACAGTCTGGAGCTGATTCCACTGTCTGATTGGAATCCGAGCTGTGGTTCGTGCGGCTCTATATCCAGGCTCCACACGCACCATGAGTTACTGTAGTGTTATTATGATTATTCAGATGACCTGGTAGAGCCACACATCACACCGCACCACTGCACAGCGCCATTTGGAAATAATGGGAAGTGCAGTGGAGATGTCGTGAATGGAACCTCATAAGTGAAAGTGTATCTGAGAACATGCAAATCAGGCCTCTGCTCTGCCAAATACATAAAGAAGACAGAACCGTTATGACATCTGGGCTACTCTCTTTTAACGGGCCTATACCCGACTTCATTTGCCTGACTCCACTCACAGTATTGTAAAAGCAGCTATTTATGAATCGGGTGTTACCTATACGGCGTTAAAATGATCAAACGGGCCAAGTTACGGGCCTGATCCGTGGAGAGGCAAGCTCACACATAGTAAGAATGCAGTTTTTCCAAGAGATTCTCTAGCAAAAAATCAAAGTTTAATAGCATATTGTGGGACATTCTACGCAAAGGAATATAATCCACACGAGACAAGCAGGTGGCGTACGCTCCTCCAGAAAAGTTACACATTCCACCTTTATGTTGTTGTGTTTCCTTTTTGAAATTATATATACCGTACCTTGATTTTACCTAGAAGAACCATTAAAATTCACTATATTTACCAGAAAGACTTGATCAAGGCAGGAGGCAAATCCAATAGTCACTGGGGTAACAATTATAATGCCTCTCATGAAAAATAATAAATGTTTTAATAAGCTTAAATCTGTCAAAGTTCTACCTTAACATTCGCTAATGGCCCCATTTTTTTCCGTCACGGATCAACATTGGCTCAGAGAACTGACTTAAGGACGATGTGGAAGGGGTTAACAGTTCGTTCTGAAACATGTTTTTCACTTATGGTTCAAAACTGGACGCTTAACTGGGTAGATGGGTCGTCAAAAGTATCGGAAATCAGATACTAATCGATAGTAAAACTAGTATCGAAACTAGATACTCATTTGAGCAGGAATCGATACTAAAAAAGTCACATTCGCAGGACAGAAATGAACCTCGGACGACTGAGGGATTACGCAGACGTAAGGCCACGTGGGAATAGAAAAGAAAATACTACTACCGGTACTTTGGAATTTTAGTATCCTGTCCTGTGGCTGGTCTCAACTGTAACTGAACGCGTTTAGTTGTTGTTGGAGCGGCCATTGGAGCATATTGGCAGCCACTACTGTCAGTTTGTCCCAGGGCAGCTGTAGCTAAAGATGGAGGTTCGAAACTGGAAAACTTTGCGTTATTATTTGATTACGTTTTGGCTAGAGCCTCTTTTTCTTTGGACGGCAGTGAGAAAGTTTTAGTTGTAGTTTAAGACTGCTGTTGCTGTACGTATGAATAATTGATCTATATAAGCCCTATATAAAAACAAATGGATTAGTTTAAACTCTTCACACTCAGCACCAACCAAGATGAGATTTTGCTTTCCGAGTAACACCAGATCTAAACCCGGACTATATCAGGACTATAGGGTTTAACATGGTCTAAAATGAGACTAAACCAGGTCTAGTGTCAGGTGGATAAGGACGGGGAGAAGGTAGTTTTAAAACTCAAACTGAAGAGTGTCCCATGTACCACAGTTTGAGAAACACTAGGAATGGAAATCTTAAGAACTTACCATATACTGTCAACTCTTTGCTAAATATCAACAAAACTCAACAAAATTCTTGGTCGGCTTAAGATGTGCTGCCGATTGATTCGTAAAAAGTAAAAAGGGGGCGTGGCAAAAGCTCTCAAAACTATTACGTATGTATCTGACCCAAACTGCACTCACAAGATCACACCTGCAGGGGGAGCTCATGCAAAAACTACTATTTATGCAGAAAATGTACTAGGACACTGTGACAGATTAAAGGGCCCGTATCACGCTGTTTTCTGATCTACGTTATAATGTTGTTTCCTTGTCACAAACAGACCTGGAGTTGTGTTTTGTTTCATTCAGACAGTGCTTCTCTCAAACTGAAAACACCCTGTTCCACCTTGTGATGTCATGGGGTAAAACAGGAAGTGCTCCACTGTTTTAAACTCCACACACCTTCACTAGAATCATTTGGATAATTTCAGACCTCAAGTTGCCAATCTGTACTGAACTAAAGGTAAAAGGAGCTGTTAACTTGAAAACTACCACTTCATGACATCACAAGGTGGAACAGAGCATTTTGAGCTTTGGACATGTAGACGGACTAATAATAAAGGGTTACTCAGACATGCGTGAATGAAACAAAACACAACTCCAGTATGTTTTTGAGGAGGTAACAACATTATAACATGGCTTAAACCTCACAGGAGTCAATTCTCCGTAATACAGGACCTTTAAACTTCTGAATCATGAGTTGAATCTGCCTCTTTACACATAAATACCAAAAAATACCAAATCGTCAGCAACTTCTCCTTTCTGCTTCCAATTCAGTTTCATTTCTATAGCACATTTTACAACTTAAGTCGCCCAAAGTGCGTCACATAAAAGTCAACAAAACAATAAAACACCAATATATTCTGTCTAGCTAGTATTAAATGCCAGGGAGAAGACGTGGATTTTCAGTGTAGTTCCAAACATGGCAAGTCCACTAATACAAATTTTGGGTTGACCAAGACACCATCGACTACAGGACGACTGGATACAAAACATGGCTTTGTTTTAAATACATCTGTTCCTTTCTTTCAGGATAAACAGCTGGAGAATCTTGCCGCGATGGACCTGGAGTTACAGAAGATTGCTGGAAAGTTGCATGGGAGCACTGCATAAAACGCCGGCTACGTCAACATCGTGTTAGTTCATATCTGACCGTGTGTTTGTCCATATATTGTGCTTAGAATGGAAAAAAGACCACAAAAATAACATTCCTGGAGCGTTTTCTTTTTGCTTACCTTGTATTAGTGATTAATGGATATATTCTGCATGGGAATGTAACTGTTTGTATAGAGAAAACACTATGGAAATGTCTAAGGCAATCTATTGAAATACTGTAAATGTATAATTATGTCCCGTCAACTTGTCTCAATAAAAAAATAAATATTCGGGGACCAAATGTTGAAGCACTTTAGTTTTATTTCTGTGCATTTACAAATATAATTAACAGGTTGGACTGGCAAATCTATGTAACAAATGGCACAGGAAGAATAAATAAACTAAAAGATTTTCAAAATAAAAAAATGGCCAGTGTAAAAATTGTTAGAGCAAATGATTTCTGAGAGCGAAGAAGCTTTTCAAAATAAGATCTAGAGCCAAGAACGATCTTGGCTCACTCAGAGCTTTAGCGTTTTACAAATGGAGGCAAAATTTGAATGTCATGAAGGACAGTGATTCTCAAACTGTTCGGATTAAATCCTACCAGGACTGGCTAACACAGGTCTAAACCAGGTCTAAACCAGGTCTAAACCAGGACTAAACCCGGATTAAAGATGGTCCCACTGGTCTATACTAGGTGTTAAATAGCCCTTAAGAGGAGGACTGAAAAATACAAAAAGAATGTTCATCAAAATTGGAACTAAACCCGGAATAAAACCTGGACTAGACTGGTCATAGGCCTGGTTTACATCTGGTTTAGTCCAAGTCTAAAACAGGTCTAAACCAGGATTTAATAAGGTCTAAAGCAGGACTAAACCATGTCTACACCAGTCCAAAAGCACAACTAATAAAAAGGGCTAAAGCAGAAGTAAAGTAGGAATAAGATCAACTACAATAGCGTTAAAACAGACCCAAACAGGTCTAAACCCAGTCTAAACCAGGTCTAAACCAGGTCTAAACCAGGTCTAAACCAGGTCTAAACCAGGTCTAAACCAGGTCTAAACCAGGTCTAAACCAGGACTAAACCAGGACTAAACCCGGTCTAAACCCGGTCTAAACCAGGACTAAACCAGGACTAAACCCGGTCTAAACCCGGTCTAAACCAGGACTAAACCAGGACTAAACCCGGTCTAAACCCGGTCTAAACCAGGACTAAACCAGGACTAAACCAGGTCTGAACCAGGTCTGAACCAGGTCTGAACCAGGACTAAACAAGGACCAAATCAAGTCTTAACCAGGATGAAAGCTGGTCCAACCAAGGTCTAAACCAGGTCAAACAGACCTTAGGAGAAACACTGAAAAAAATACAGAAACAATGTGTTCATCAAAATTGGAAATAAACCCGGAAAAAACCTAGACTAGACTGGGACTAAACCAGGTCTACAACAAGTCTAAAACAGGAGTAAACCAGGTCTAAACCAGATCTAAACCAGGTCTAAACCATAATTAAAGCTGGTCCAACCAAGGTCTAAACTAGGCCTTAAACAGCCCTTAGGAAAAGGACTGAAAAAATACAGAAAGAATGTGTTCATCAAAATTGGAACTAAACGCGGAGCAAAACCTGGACAACACTGGGACTAATCCAGGACTCGAACAGGACCAAGCCAAGTCTACACCAAGACATAACTGACCAGACCTAGTTTGAACGCAACCTAAAAATCCCCCAACCAAAACAGACTAAAACACATCCTACAGTTTGAAAACCACTGTACTGGAGTTACATAGAGTCTTTCCTCTCATTTATTTGTGTCAAGTCAACTCAGCGTCCGCGGAGCAGCCGAGTGCAGCCCTTAGAACAATCTCACACTCATCCGTCAGTGTCCATCGTCTTCAGTCTCTTCGCTGCGGGCTCTTCTTTGCTTTGCGATTCAGCTGGTTTGGACTGGGCCGGGTTTGTTTGGACCGGTTTAGACTGGCCCGGTTTGGACTGGCCAGAGGCGACCGTTGTCCCTGAGAGGAGGTAGCCGCCGCCCCCGCTCATCAGGAGCACGGGATGGGTCCGATTGGGCAGCACCTAAAAATGTGATGAAACGAGAAACAGTCAGAATTAGGGACAAAGGATTTACATTTGAGATTCATGTTTTCATAACAGGATTTAGTTCAAAGTTCACATTTTAAAATCAGACATATTATGTAAAATTGTAAAATTGTCGTGCACGTTTGAGTAAGTCTTTAATCGCTTATTTTCTAGACGCCATTTTGCTGATCAATCCCCTTTTTCACCTCCACCGGGACAAGCCGCTGTGACGTACTTATTTTGTTCAATTTTATTTCCTTAATCTGTGATACTCGTAGGATTCTGCAGCGTCGCGTAGTCATTTTGGTACAAATGAAAAAAAATCTACTGCTCGGTAGTGTGATCTATCTATCCATAGGGGGCGCCGACAGCTACACGGCTCTTTGTTGTGATGACGTTTACGGCGACGTCAGCTCCCGTTTTCTAACACAGAAGTCAACGGATTTGCCGACAGCTCACGGCTCTTTGTTGTGATGACGTTTACGGCGACGTCAGCTCCCGTTTTCTAACACAGAAGTCAACGGATTTGTTTCTTTTATTAAGTTGTTTTAGATTAATATTGTGATTTAAAATGTGCAAATTATAACATGCAGCAGAAACAAGGACAATAGAGCTTCTTTAAATGTGGCCAGAAGACAAAAAGATTAATATATGAGCTGTAATACAAGAATCACATTCCAGAACATGTTTGCACAGATCTAAACTACAGGGTTAGACGTTTTCATGCAGAATAAAACCGGATATTTTCTTCTTTCTGGAGCAAATTATAGTAAATTTTAAAAAATGCAGCCTTGCGATTACTCTTGCAACCCAAGTCAGAATAGATGAGTGTTACAAGGGAACATAAATACAAGGGTAAGATATGTGGGGTAAAATTTAAACGGTAAATGGCCACATTTTTATATAGCGCTTTTCCACCTTCCAACTATTCATTCAGAGGGGAAATTACTTGGACACAGCAGCTCACAATATAACGACAAAAAGCCAAAAATATAAATTGCAATAAAATTCAAAATAAGGGATTTGTTACAAGTCTAACATTTTTTTCTGATTTGTGAGACAGCTTCTAGTGAAGTGATGCAAAAAGAAAGTTATTAAATTTATCAAGCAAACGCACATCAGGATTTGGCAATAAAGACAAGTCATAAAGTGCAGGAGATAACAACTATAGAAGACCTGAGGGAAAATACTGTTTGTTATATTTTTATTAACTTGCAGATAGTCATGTTTTTTGGTGCTGCCTCTAGTTTTGAAAAGAAAATCAGTTGACAAAGATAAAAAAGATTTGAAATCATAATAAAATTGCAGTAACTTAAGATTTCTACTTCAAACAGGCAATGTGTTCCCCTGTTTATAGATGCGTACCCTTTGTGTCGGAGCCAAAAAATTCTAAAGTAGAAAAAAAAAATTATAAGTACGAATTCTTATTAAAAAAAAACAAAACAAAACAAAAAAAAAAAAAAACACAATTTTTTTTCAAATTTGTAGCTGCAGCCCATGTGAATTCAAGTTGAAAACCTGTAGGAAAAGTACAAGATAAGAAAAATCAAAGACAACTGTTTAGCAAAGAAGCAAAGACAACAACTGTATAAAGGTTTGAGGGAAAAATATTAACTTTTAAAACGGCTGGCTGTTTTGTAAAGAACATTGACAGATGAACGACAGATAAAAAGCGATTTGAAAATATAATACAATAAAGCACGTTTTCCCCTGTTACCCTTTGTGTGGGATTCAAACCAGGACTAGAAAACTGAAAGGCACGACACCTTCATTTAAAAACGAAACAAAAAAAAATATTTCTAACTAAAAAATAAATGATTTGAAGTCGCAAGCCATTTGAAATTAAGTTGAAATCATGCCGGAACAGGCCTTGTGCACAGTAGCACGCTAGCTAACTCACTGTGTCTCAAAGCTAACAGTCACTTTTATTAAAACTGAACAACATAAAATAAACAATAATAATAATAAAATTAAAATTAATTAAAATAAACACTACCAGATAATTTTTATATGTAGAATACTTCAGTTTGTGGTGCTGTTTTAATATTTATTTATATTTACTTATGTCCATGGACATGGCTAACCTGCTAGCCACCGCGCCCAAATAAGGAGTGAGCATGTGCGCGCTTCCGGCACCATCGACTCTGGCTCCATTTCATTTTACATTGAACCACTGTGTCCCTCTCTCTGTACCTGCTGCTGTCAGACTCATTTTGGTCTTAAATGTTCGTATTAACCCTCTACATGATCCTGGTGTTTTTATTTCACTATTGTGTCCGTAAATCAAGATATGAACATTAATAACAGACAAATCAGGCGCCTTCTTTCCCCGAGGTCGCTCCCACTAGCGTTAGCAACAGGTTTGACAGTGTTGCTAAGCGCCCGCTCCCTGTTAAACCAACAACCTGGCTCCAGATTGGCTCTTTGGTTGCTATGATACTTGCGGTTGTAACTCTGCTCCAAATTAACTAACTGCTCGAGCTTCGATGAGCTTCATTTGACTGGAGCCGAACGCTGTGGGTGATGTCACACTCACTTAAGCCACTTCTTTACACAGCCTGTGCTTATGCCTCAAAATTAGCATTAGCATTAGCATTGAGACACAAATATGTCTCTTTCTAAACACAGAAGTGTCTCTGGTGAAGTATTCGTTTTATTTTAGTAGTTTTTAACATGTTGTCAGTGACATCCACCCGCAGCTCCCTGTCACTGCCTCATCTTTACATATTTATTCATTTTAGCGTGACTCGGCAAAAACCTCGTAAAGATAAAACTGGACAGGAAGTAGTGACGCCAACAGTGAGGTTGCCGGGCGCCGTTTACCTGATAATGCCTGAGCCAGGTGTTTGTGAGCTGGAGGTTGACGGTTCCTCCTTGTTCCTTGAGTTTAGAGTAGCACTCGACCAGCGGCTGCAGAGGGGAAAGAAATCATGATGAGAGCTGCAGAGTCAACACAGCGACAATCAAGCCGCCGTTTTAGTGTCTGGACCAGACACAGAAGCGCCGAGGAGATTAGCATTTATGCTGCTAGCCTGCATCAGTCCAAGTACTATTATTGTAATGTGTAGCTGCATTATTCAAATTGGCTCCATTACATTACTACACTACATTACACTACAGCACCGTGTAACTTTTCTGGTGGGGGAGGGTCCAACACATGCTTGTCTCTATGGAAGATGCTATTGCTTTGCCAAGGATGTTCCACAGTATGGCATTAAACATATCTATCTGTCCTTTTATTCCAATATGAGTGTTTCTATTGCTCAAAAATACCTAGAAAAAACATTTCACATTCACAGCTGGGTAGCCTGTCCACAGCTTTGACCTGTAACTTGGTTTGGTGGCGCACATTGTCTCCATGGAGATCGATAATAAAGACAGAGCGAAACGATCGATTGGTCAATATACTGGGCCAATATTTGGATTTTTTGCGTATTTGCCATCGGCCGTAAATCTCCAGCATAAGCCAATACTTTGTTTTGGTCAGTTGCCTAAAAAAATACACACAAAGCTTCGTATTAACACTTTAATACGAAGAGGTAGCTGCACAAAACATGACTCCACAGCTCTCTTATAGGTTTGTGGTAAAAAGGGCTTTGGGGGGAGTTTGTAGTAAATTTTAATTACATAATTTGGGAAAAATAATGAAATCGCCCCCACATATCGACCCAAAAATATCGGCAGATCTAATCAGCCATCGGTCGCTCTGAACCTGTGAAAAAACCCGTATTGGTCGATCTCTAATCTATAAACTTCAAAGCTTTACTGTGGAACATTCTAGACAACAGCAACTTTATGGGGACAACATGTGGCCGACCTCATTAGAAAAGTTACGCAATGAATCTTTAAAGGTCCTACATCACACAAAACTGACTCTTGTGAGGTTTAGGTCATGTTATAATGTTGTTACCTCCTCAAAAACAGACCTGGAGTTGCGTTTTGTTTCATTCACACGTTTGAGTAACACTTTATTATTAGTCTGTCTACATCTCCAAATGCTCTGTTCCACCTTGTGATGTCATGAAGCGTTAGTTTTCAAGTTAGCAGCTGCCATTTACCTTTAGTTCAGTAGAGTTTGGCAATTCCAGGTCTGAAATTATCCAAATGATTCTAGTGAAGGTGTGTGGAGTTTCAAAACACAACTCCAGGTGTGTTTGTGACGAGGAAACAACATTAGAACATAGATCAGAGGATAGTGTAACGTGGGCCCTTTGTAATGTAATGTAAAACAGGAAATCCCAATGCTACAGTGTCCAAAGAAGAAAAAAATGTAGATTAATCATGGTCAGTGACGTGAATGGCGCAGTCTGGACCCAGTGAAGCTGTGAGCCATAAAAGACAACTCCAGCTAATGAGACGTCCCCAGACTCCACAGTAACTAATAGCTCTCATTTGACGTGGCTCTAATACTGTTGCTGTCGTTATTGTCCCCGTAAATTACAGTGGTCCGGTCTCACCTCTTTGTACTGGGAATATACCACAAAAGGCCTGGAGGGGGCGAGGAGGGGGAGCAGGCCCATTAGAACAGGACACGGGTGAAATCGACTGGCAATGACCAACCTGTGCAGAAGACAAAGAGACGATCACGCAAAACTGTCACTAGAGGGTGATATATCCGATTATTAACAGTACAGTGGATGTTGTTGTGAAATTGGCTCTGTGCACCGCGGCGCCCGGCAGCTTCACTGTTAGCGTCACTACTTCCTGTTCAGTTTTCTCTCTTAATTTTAGCATGACTCAGCAAAAACTTCATAAATATTTAAAGATCAGGCAGTAAACGGGAAGGAGGACACTTCTATGTTTAGAAAGAGACATGTTTGTGTCTCAGTGCTAACGCTAATGCTAATTTTGGAGCATAATAAATTTTAAAACAACACCACAAACTGAAGTATTCTACATATAAAAATAATTGGGTAGTCGTTCTTTTAATTTGTTTGAATTTTAATAGGTTGTTTATTTTATGTTTTTCAATTTTAATAAAAGTGACTGTTAGCTTTGAGTGAGCTAGCTAGCGTGCTACTGTGCACAGAGCCTATTGTGAATAATTTGTTAATTTGCTCGATACTTAAAGGTCCTATATTACGCAAAATTGACTCTTGTGAGGTTTCAGACATGTTATAATGTTGTTTCCTACTCAAAAACACACCTGGAGTTGTGTTTTGTTTCATTCTCACATGTTTGAGTAACACTTTATTATTAGTCTGTCTACATCTCCAAA
>KN485727.1:440-13814 GCA_000787095.1 Periophthalmodon schlosseri
AAGCCCATGTCTCTAAAGGGGCTTAAGGCTTCACTGTTCAATACTCACTAATGTTACTTTAATCTCAATTTAAATACATTTGCCTGGGATCCAGAATACACACTTCCAGTACTTTACCAAGATTTGAGTCTGGTCACCAGTAAATCTCCCCGAGTTTAGATGGGCGTGACTGACAGGTGGATTAGCCAATCAGGAAAACACATGGTCCGTCCATATTAAAACCAATACGGCTGCTTATGAGGAAAAAAGAAAGGAAAAGATATGACGGGACTGAAAAACACTGCAGACTTTTGCAGAATCGATGAGCGAAGCACTGAACTTGGCTAATCTGAGATGATTCAAAATGATGATAACCAATGAGCTCCTTTGTTTTACATACATCAGTGAAATACAAACAAATCTGATTCCATGCATCGCGTTTGAGCCTGGCTTGAGGTACAAATCAACCAAACCTAACCAAAGAATATAATTTGTCGACTAACACAAAAAACGATTAATCGACCATACTAATTGACTACAGTCCTATAATGCACAAGAACAGATAACTACATAATAAATACCCAGATCTAAACAATTCATATATTTTGTTCTGAATGATACGCGAATTTTCGAGAGGAGACGTCTTCCGTATTTGAAACGCGTCATACAAATTAGCGGCTGTAATAGGGCCGTCAGAAGTTAGGACGGAGGTTTTTCACGCTCTATGGCTCCGAACAGAATGTAGAAGGAGACAAGCAGACTAGGCTGGAGTTTGAAGCGGCTGACAAAGCTAAAAACTCCAAAGTGCTACTCTTGGCACGTCCTTTCACACCTCCGCAGACAGAGATGTACCTGGGAGGAGGTGAGCGTTCTGATCTACTCTAGGTTTAACAAGGCTCCTCACAGGAACATGCCACGGAGGAGTGGTCTGGGGTTTGAATTCATTATTAGAAAATATAGGTAAAATAAAAATTAATATAAAAAAATGACAAGGCTTTTTGAATTTATATTTTACTGCTTAAACGTTTTTGAAAATTATATTCAGTATGGTGCGCTATGGAACTATTCTATCTACTATTGTGGCCATACCTCCTTGTCAATTCCTGACCTCGTCCAGTCTTGGAAGCTAAATAAGGCTGGGCCTGGTTAATATTTGAATGGGAGACCGCTGTGAATATCGAATGCAGTGAGGCGTCAGTGGCTCCAGTGGAAGCTTCACCCACCTTGTCTAGCATAAATGTGACGTGTGTGAGCACTGGTGGTGATCGGAGGTTGTGGCGCAGTCTGCCGGCCTTGCTTTTGTCATTTCTACCCCAGGGCAGCTGTGGCTACAATAGTAGCTTTCCACCGTCAGGAATCAATGAATAATGTAACGTAAAGAGCCTTGGGCATTATTAATCCGGTTGCAGGATCTGCCTCCTTGTGCCCATGGAGGTAATGTTGCTGAATATTGTGGCACTAAACATTAACAGTTTCACCTAATGAAAGGGGAACCAATCATTTCAGCCTTGAAAATATGAAAGACATGCAGGTATGAGGAACTTTTTAAAGCTAAAAAAGTCGATTTTGCATACTATAGGAGGAGGAGACGTAACATGGGTATCAATGGCTTCTAGCTTATTTCAGAAATGTGTATTTGATCTCCACCTCTAAAATACTATAATGCTGTGCTTTGTTCCTGCTTTTTGTTCATGGATGTGTTCTTCTTTGGTGCAAAGTCGCCAAATTCATTTGCCTTGGACTTTGTTCCGTCTGCCTCAGCCTGTTACCGCTGCACTGATTAGCCTCGTCTCTCCCAATGGAAGCGCCTCCTGTCACTGTTCATTTAAATGACTGCGCTTTGTACTCTGCACTATTATACGTGGATATTTCCTTTCAAACCCCACGCACTTCCCATGGGCCTGTCTCCTAATATTAGCACCTCGGCCTCATCCACAACAGTAATTAGCATTTTTAATCAACTCGTTAGCATTCACATATACTGCGCTCATTGTTTCATATGGTATACAAAGTAGGGTTTTGTGTTACATAATGTGCTAATGACAAACTTTTTTTCTCTGTGTGCGTCAAAGGAAAGTTACATAAAGTAGCAGGCAATTGGATTTCAAAATGGTTGACGGGAGATTGAGTGAATGGTGTGGACATCAATTAAAATGGTCATTTGCATCAAGCCATCAGTGTCAGCGCTCAAACTGTCTAATTGCAATAATAATAAGATGGAGACTGACATTTAAAAGTGAAGAGTCATTTCCATATGTTAGGGCTGTGTAATTAACGTAATTTTAATTGAATCATGAAACAATTGTTTTAAATTGTCAATGATCAGCTTGGGGCTTTTGAATCAACAGGTCTTCAGTCATGTGGCAGCTGCTGTTTGGACTTTGGAGGAATAAATGTTTGGGTTTTTTGTGTGTGTGTGTGTTGGACATGGTACTCATATATTGGTGAGGGTTCTCTTCTAGGTATTATAAAGTACTTCATCAGTGTTAAACACATGGACCAATCCTCGATTTAAACACTACAGAATCATACGTTAAAGTGGCAGATGGCCGCTATAACGTTATCTTTGTGTTTTCCAGGTGTGGAGTGCATTGTGGTGTTGCCCGAGCCCAGGAGTTACTGGGATCCTGTGTTTGGGACATGTGTCTTCATGTTCTCCTTCCTCATCCCGGTGGCCATCATCAGCATCTGCTACAGCCTGATGGTCAAACGGCTGCGCAGCGTCCGGATCCTTTCAGGCTCCAAGGAGAAGGACCGTAACCTGCGCCGCATCACCCGCATGGTGCTGGTGGTGGTGGCTGCCTTTGTGGTGTGCTGGACGCCCATCCAGATCATGGTCCTGGCTCAGTCGCTGGGATTCAACCTGAGTAGCATTTACACCCTGGTGCTCATGCACTTCTGTATCGCTTTGGGCTACGTCAACAGCAGTTTGAACCCGGTGCTGTATGCCTTCCTGGATGAGAACTTCAAACGCTGCTTCAGAGAGTTCTGCCACCCATCGCCCTTCCGCCTTGACACTCAGCAGTCAGGCCGCATGAGGAGCATTGCCCGAGAGGTGGCCAACGCCTACAGCTGCAAAGGCGGAGATGGCGGAGGGCCCGGGGGAGGGACGCCTAATCCTGCATGACTAGGCGTGGAGCTCCCCTTGGTGGGGGTGGACCCCCCACAGAGGGGAGACACACCGGGCACGGGGAACTCCAACACAGAGCTGACTCAGATCACTGCCCTCTAGCGGCACGAGCCCTCTCGCCCCCCAACGAGGAGACTGGCCTGGGGCGAGGGGGACTGCGACGACGAGGGGCTGGAGAGGAAGAGGATTTAGGAAAAAGAATGGTTACAGAATAATTACAATGTAAGTCAAACTCTGGGGTTAGAGGGACAGTCAGTGAAGTATTCAAGGCCAAGTCTACATACTACATGTGTTGTTTTTCTGTAAAACTCACTTTTCTACAAGGCAAGGACTTATTTCCATCCCACCAGTATTCCTGACAGAAAAAACACAGAAATTCACAAATATTAAACCTTATCATTTATATTAATGGAATGATTTGTTTACCCACTATATGTATCCTACCACTCCAAAAAAAAAACCTGCATTTGACTACAGGAATGTAGAATGTTATACAATGTCACCTGAAACCAGGCAATACTTTGTGCTTGGATTTACATTGAGTGATTAAAAGGTCACAATCACTGTTGACAAGATGTTTTTCGTCCAAAGTAAACTTAAGTATGTACTCATCATGTACAGTTGGCCTTTGAACCAAGTCTCTCATTTGTTTATCTTTCTGGATCAGTTGAGAGTGTGGACAACTGTACTTGGACATCCTGACTTCACAAAGAAATGGTACATTTTAAAAAGGATCTTTATACCTTTGCAAACTGTATGCAATGGATCCAAACATCGAAAATCAACAAAAAGACACCTGGAAGGACTATTTGTTGGCCAGACCCTTTTATGTAAAAAAAATGTATAAATAAATTGCCAAATGAAGATCTTACTTCTCCTTGGGCACATGCCAAAAGGATATTTTTTGACAATGATTAATGTATCGAGCTACAGATACCAAACCTTGCTGTAATGCACCAATTTGAGTTGGACTGGATAAAAGAACATTTTTGACTTTTTGAGTGATTGTTCAATTGTCACAATTCCTTTCGGAACTTGCCAAGGAATGTGAGTCTGCGGTGCCATGCCAAGCCCTTTCTAAGTCAAAAACGGGCAAAAATGTGGAAGAAAAATATTGAACTGTTTAAACGACCAGAATGGGTCAACTGAATGTTTTATTTTACTTAAATAGAAAAAAAAGATTCCTAAACTTGACAACACTTTATATGATTGACAGAGGCTATTCAAGAGATGAAAGAAAATTGCTGGACTTTATTTTGAACCATTCTGAAAAGTCAATTCAAAGCTTCACTATGGTGTAAATTAGTTATATAACAAAAATAAGAAAGGTTCAGGAAAATGTATCAAATTTTACATTCACTGCAACAGTAGCGTTGCTTTAAATTACTGTTTACATGTTTGAAGCACTTATTGAAGTTTATTGAAGCTACAACAGACATGCTATTGGGTATAATAAACATCTAAATCTTATCAAAAATATATTAAGCAAACATAAAATTCAAATGTAACGTTATTGAATAAACAGGTGAGGAAATTTTGAATCCAACTAAACTGGTTTGGGTTGTTATAATTGAAAGGTTACGGATTGGACTGTTGCCGTGCATGGCGTGGTCTATGAGGACTCTGTCACAGAGGTAAAATGGAAGCTAGGGGTCACGACCTTTGACCCCACTTCAAGGGACAATGGGGCTCTTTAGATTCATGGTGTCTTAAATGGGAAGGCAAAATCTTCAACAGAAATCACATAGGACTGATGTTTTAAGTGCAGTACTTTCAGTGAAATTTGTCCTCTGCATTTGACCTGCAATTAGTCAGTTTCCAGAAAATGATTTTGTTTTAGCTTAGCTTAGATTTATTAAAATGCAGCCCTGTAGCTTATTTTTAATGTTTCATGCCTTAAAAATATGAAAAACAGCGATTTCATTTTAAATAGTCTTCTCACTTTCGCGTTCCTAGCATCCTAATTATTCACCGCGGTGAGTTTAGAAACGCGCATCACAACTTTCAGAGGTCAGAGCAGAGTTTTGCCATCACGGTAATGCTAACAACGACTAGCATGCTCGCAGTGTTACTTCACGGTTTGCAAGAGTAAGACTGACGCACCGAATTATCAAATGTATTTTTAATTAATCTTGAGTTACCAGTTCATTATTACAAAATGGCTACACACACACACACCTAATAGTATTAAATAATTATAATAGGGTGGCATACTATTTAGCAAAATAAGGTCTTGGGTTTGATTCCTGCACGTTCTCCCCGTCTGAAGAGGTTAAGTCAAGGTACTCTGCTTTCACCCATGAACTTTAAACACGAGCAGTAAGTTTAATCCTCCAGCTAAGTACAGAATTGGTCTGTAGTGGCGGCGTTGAAGGATGGGTCAAATGCATGAGAATACATTTCCACATTGTAACATTGCAATTGTTTCATGTACATGTATTTTTTATTGTTAATTCTGTGTGTTTTTCTGTTAAAGAATTTTGCCTTCTCCATGTGTTAATCTATGATCATTTAATTCTGTAACTGTATTTTTTTTTTTTTTTTTTTTACTGTATGATTGTCTCCTACTTAATTCTATAATTTTTAAATTCAGTAGTTTGGTAATAACATAAGCATCATAACTTTAGTTGTCATTTTTTATTGCGTTTTATTTGTATGTGAAATTGTCTATGAACATACATGCCTTAAATACTGTATCAAATGACGTGTTACTGAAGCTTGCTTTCTGGAAAAAAAAAAAAAAAAAAAAAAATCTATGTTATTGGTGCTTCGCTGTTATAGATAAGACCAGTGCATTGCAATGTGCATGAAATCAATACAACAAAATGAAAGGCAATTTAAAGGTCTGCAGCTGATTCTGAACCATGAGTGAAGAACATATTTCAGCAACAACTAGGTCTTGTTTTGTCCACATATCTCATGCAGCATCTCTAATTGGATGAAATGATGCTTCCTAATGGTTCTCATCCGACAAAATGCCTTTTAAAATGTACGTGTATAAATATTATTATGTTTCATTCGTAGACTATGGACATACCTGACCTGTTAGCCACTGCATTCCAAATTAGCCGTAATCATTTGGCTTCATTTGGCTGCAGACTCCCTCTATGGGTGACATTACACTCCCTAAGTCCACTTATATATATTTATAGTTTCTTATAGGCCTCATTCCTTCCCCCCACAAATAGAAGCTTTAGCAATATACTGTAGAGCAAAAGGCATTTAGCTAATCTACATTATAAATGCCATCATATTACTTTTTTTGTCATATTGTGTGTAGACATTTTTCTATTATTTTTGATAGTCAGAGCGAAGTTAAGTATCTGTGTTGATTTCATGCACATTTGTGTCCTAAAGTGGGGTGTTACGCTTTATCAGGCATTTAAAATTATAACTGAAATTCTTGCTGATGAAAGCTAATGTATTAAACCCTTCAGTTTAGCGGCGAAGGCGGTGTCAGAACGACTCTGATGAAGGTGTATGGGCTTTAAAAACGCAGCAGAGTTCTGCCTAACTGATTTATTTCTTCTAGTTTAGGAGAATGCCATTTTAGTACATAGTAAAAGTACTTGGGACTGAACGATATTGCCTATACATTTTAAATTGCATTATGTTGGATGAGAACCATAAGGAAACCACAGATTGGGACAGTCAGTTAAATCCACTTAGATGTTATTGCATGAGGAACATACAGAAACAACAGCCTTTGACTATCCAGGTTGTTTCTCTGTCATGGTTTGACATCAGAGCGAGAGAAAAGACAAAATGGTCGGGCCTAACCGTTCATTCCGAAACATTTTCTTCAGCCGTGGTTCAGTCAGGTACAGGCCCTTTAAGAGCAACTGTAGCAGAAAATCAAATGAAGCGTTAAAGGGGCAAGCTTAGCAAAGACCATTGCAGCTCTGTACTTCAGTGTGTTCAAAGTGAAGCCGTTTTCATTCTAATGTGCCGTGACTTTAATTGTAGCACAAAAGCGTTCAGAATGGACTCCAAGAGGGTTATTACTCCCCTTCTCCTCTGTACAAACTATATTTTCAGATTCATTTATGATCCGATTTGATCTCTGCAGTGTAAAAATCCATTGTTAAATAATTTCATATTGCTGCTTTAACTCATCGTATTACGAAAGCGCGATTGGTTTACATTTTATAGACCATATGAATGTTGACTAAAAAAACAATATTCAAATTAAAATGGAAGAAAATGTCTATCATTGATGTTGTTTATATATTATTGCTATCAAAAGAAAGAAAAATAGAGTGTTGCTTTTGTGTTCATTTGCCGTGTGGGAGACCGTGTGTATCTGTAAAACTTGTGGACTGCAACTTGCAACCGGCCGAAGTCTTGAAACAAACAATTCTTGATGTTTAATTTGCACAGTAATTTTTTGTATTTTTGTAACTAATTAAAACAAATTGGAATTTTACAAAAGACCCATATTCATAAAATGTATTTTAAAAAAGTCGAATTACTTTTTACAGTTCCAAATATTTGATTCACACATACACCAGTCAAAAGTTTGGACACACCTTCTTTTTTTTTTTTTTTTTCTTACGGTACATCAAATTCAATCCACAAATTAAATAAAACAAAATACAAGTACATCGAATATATGAAGAAAGATGTATGGAATTATGTAGCTAATAAAAAAATGCTAAAGAACTTTGCTTTGTTGACAGAACTGCAAACCCTTGGCCCTGGCCTGAACTTCATGATGAAGTCGCCTAAAATGAAGGTCAAGGAATGTCAAGAGTGAAAAGCAGTGACCAGAGCAAAAGGTGGCCATTTTGGGGAATCTAAAATGTTGTTTAAAATGACACGTTTAGAGTTAGTCTTCAGTGCAACTCCCCAATGTAAATAGCCATAAAAATAAAGAAAAAACATGGAATGGAAAAGTGTGTCCAAACTTTTGACTTGCAGATGTAAAACAATGTCCGTATTGGTATCCATGAACCTGATGGAACTGTTGGTGTCACATGACTTCGGCAGTAGCTGAATACGATGGCTGTCCTTCGGCCCGTTGTGGGGTGGAGCGACCATGCTAGCTGGCTTGTTGTCAATGCATAGCAAACTTTTGCTGAACTTCTGCTTGATTTTAAATTGTATATTTTTTATCAGCGTATAAAATGAATAAATAAATATTGTAATCATGTCTTTTTCTTCAGTATGAGTTTAGTTGTCAGTGTTGAATTAGTGAACACCAGCCCTTAAACGCCCTTAAACTTACAGATATATTGTATAAGCAGCTCTTGGGGTCAAAACAAGTCTGCCGTATAAAATCTACATCTAATTATAAAGCATTTTATTGTCCAATAATCAGGAAGTGCACCGTTAGCATGCTAGTTGTCGTCAGCGTTTGCACAACTTTCAGAGGCCAGAGCGCTAAGTGCTTAAAAACTCATTGTGGTGAATAACTAGGATGCTCGGAAAGCATAAACTGTTTAAAATTAACTAGTTCAGCTTTTCACATTTCAAGACAGTAAAAATCAAGCACAGCAGCTTTAATTTGTAAATCAGATGTTGCTGGAACTAAACGTGGCTTTGGACCCAGGGTCTATAAAAGGTCAAAACTATACTACAACACAGATAATAATAATAATAATAACAGCTTAGGAGCTACATGTGAGCAGTCCAAGTAGACCAACGTGAGTCTAACAACCAAAGATCTTGTACAACCAGTTCTTCTTATCTGATGCACAATATATTCCTATTTTCCTAAGTGTTGGTGACAAAAAAAACTGTTTAGGCTGGCTAATACTAGGTTGTGACTGTAACTTACTTGAGAGATAGTGTTTAATTTGTAAATCGAATGTTGCTGGAACAAAAAATGGCTTTGGGGCCACGGCTTATATAAACTAAAAAAATTAAGGAGGAGTTTAGATGCCCAAAAATGCCACGGTACAACACAACTTCCCATGTAGAAGGTGATGAGGATTTTTAAATCATTTGTACCAAAATAGGGATACCAAACTGTCGATGCCTTCTTTATTACAGTTTACCTTAAAAAATAATAACATCTCAGACCAACTCCTCCACTTTGAGCCCTTCCACAAGCAAGTGAAGCCAAAGGTAAAACAGGATTCAAAGTTGCGGTTTCAAAGATTTGACAAAGCAAGTTTTGAGAGTTGAAACGCCCTATGAGAGCCAGAGCCATGCCACTGGGATTTTTCAGAAAGCAAATGGATTTTGAAGTTATATTCATCTTCTGATAGAACTTATCAACTTTCACTTATTTTACAGAAGGGCAGTGGTGGAAGAAACACTCAATTTTGTTACTTAAGTAAAAGTGCAGACACTGCAGCAAAAAGATATTCAAGGAAAAGTAAAAGTATCACATGAGTTTGAGGTCTAATAAAGTTCGAATGTAGTGATTTGCGCAGTATTTTGTTCAACAGAAACAAATCGATCCTTTTTTTCTGGCTGTTTTTATTTGTATAGTTTTGTTTGCTCAGATTACAAACTTGTTAAAAATAAACCCTTCAGCCTTTTTCAGTCCAGTTCAACAATGTAGTGGAGCAGAAAGCACAGATACCTTCTCTCAAATATACTGAAGTAAAAGTAAAAAAGTATCCACTTTAAGAAAGCACAATACCTTCTCTCAAATATACTGAAGTAAAAGTAAAAAAGTATCCACTTTAAAATGTACTTAGGTAAAGTACAGATACCTACAGTTTTTACTTATGTACAGTACTTTGCTACTTTTACTTCGTTACATTCCACCACTGCAGAAGGACCTGCTGAATCCAACTGATTCTGCATCTTATTATAAAGAGTTTTTTTTTTGTCTGAGAATAAGAACGTGTGCTCTTCTAGTAATTGTTACCATTATTGTGATGGCAAACCTCTGCTCTGGCCTCTAACAGTAGTTAAACACACTTATAAACTCATCGTGGTGAATAACTTTGGACTGCGGCAAACTGTAAAATGAATTAGTTCTATTTTTCTTGTTTGACGACAGTTAAAGGTCCTATATTACACAAAATTGATTCTTGTGAGCTTTAAGACATGTTAGAATGTTGTTGCATCCTCAAAAACATACCTGGAGTTGTGTTTTGTTTCATTCACACATGTTTGAGTAACCGTTTATTATTAGTCTGTCTACATCTCCAATGCTCTGTTCCACCTTGTGATGTCACAAAGCAGTAGTTTTCAGGTTAACAGCTCCTTTTACCTTTAGTTCAGTAGAGATTGGCAATTCCAGAGCTGAAATGATCCAAATGATTCTAGTGAAGGTGTGTGGAGTTTAAAAACACAGTGGAGCACTTCCTGTATTACCACATGACATCACAAGGTGGAACAGAGTGTTTTCAGTTTGAGAGAAGAGCTCAGGCTAAATATGCAGGGTTTCAGTTTGAGGAAGAGCTCAGGCTAAATATGCAGGGTTTATTTGTTAAACGTGTGAAACAAAACACAGCTACAGGTCTGTTTGTGATGAGGAAACAACGTTATAGCATAGATCAGAAAATAATGGGCCCTTTAAATCAGATACAGTGCAGGTAAGTTCAAATTTAGCTCATAATGAACAAAATGTTTCAGAGGTAGTCATCTGGAGACTGAATGAAATGATCAGCAGTACACCTTTGTGAAATCATCTTAGATAAATTATGTATCTGCAAATTGTGTTCACAAAATGACAAAGGCCCTAGCACATTAATCAGGGTTTAATCAGGGTTTCAAAATATCTTTTCAACAAACAAAAAAAGTCAATGTCATGCAAATGCTTATGTCAATGATGCTGCTGCAGTTATGTTTTCCAAGCTAATCTTATGAGCGGTCAAATTTTGAGGTTGAATAATTACGTAGATAGGGCTGCGAGATTAATCGCAACCAAAATCGCGATTTGTGTCCATTCAAATTGGGATTTTAGCAAAGGCTGCAGTTTATGACGTACCATTATTTCCTCTGTAAACAACAAAATTCTTCGTGTAACTGCCAACCCTGTAGTTCGGATCTGTACAAACATGTTCTGAAATGTGATTCCTGTACTGCTTTTGTGTTTTTGTACATTTGTATTTCAGTCTTTTTGTCAGTTCATCTGGATGTGTTTAAAATGTTAACTTTGAACAGAATCCTATTATTAAAACAAGAACTGCAAATCTAATGGCAGTGCTTGGCAGAAAAATCACAGTTGGATATTTATCCCAAATCATTCACTTTTACCTTCAAGTTTCCGATTAATTTAACATCGACCTCCTTCCTCCTTACTGGTTTGCTTAGCGTATTCTTCTTTGATAGCCTACACGCATCAAGCAGACTGACAGGTTTGACTAATGAAAGGCGTGGAGGTGGGGAGTGGGACACACAATGGATTTGTGAATGGTAAAAAGTTTTCTAGAAGAATCTGTCGAAGCTTTTCTACCCCCACTCTGCCGAGCCAAAGACAGCGACAATGTGTTTCAATCAATCAAAAATGTAAAAATTATGAAAAGGCCTGATCTGTCAAACTTCATCTAATAAAACGACATATGGAGTGAAAGTTCATGCTAAACCGATCAAACTGAGCTTTGTATTTGGTTGGGCTGAAACAAAAGACGTGGACTTTGCATGTTCTCCCCATGTCTGGTGGATTCCTGCTACTACCCATAGTTACCAAGTCTGCTTCTTTAGGAGAATTTATTTTTCACATAGAATTTTGAAAGATTATTCATGGCTAATCAGCCATGTGGTAATTAATAGCAACGAGACATATCCTTTTATTTAAAATATTTTTCTGAAACTTTATAAATGGCTAAGTTATTAAAACATTTTGCCCAATAGTTGTAATAACAAATCGTCAAATGAATGAAACTGAAATGTGTTTTTTGGACTTAAACCAACCTCATTATGGATATTAGTTACCATGTAGCTGGTTAACCTCTGCGATGCCACTGAACTCTAAATACTGGAATTTTTTGAAAAGTTTATGGGCAAAATAAATAGGACATTTTCTTCTGTAACCAGAGCAGACTTCGAAGTGGTCGGGACTGTTGCGCTCCATGGCAACTTTGGGCTTCTTTTTTTGGAAACTTGCAAATTTTAAAGTCGTGGGTTGCGTTTTATTTCCTTTTTTTGGGGGGAACGGAAGCAGCTTGCTCCCGAGTGTCACTTTCACATCATAAAAGATGTGATTTTGATCCTTTTTTCAGTTCTGTTTCACATTAATAGATTCAGTAATTACCATATACAGTCTATAGGAATGAAAAACCAAGCTGTTGATGTTGTAAAGCCGATATTGATGTTAAATATGATAATTAAAATATGTGCATTGTTCAGCTGTGACAAACAATGTTTAACTAGTTGCTTCTATATGGGCTTATTTTTGTAGGTTTTGGGTTTTGTAGGGCTCGGGTGGCTTGTTTTGGGCTTTTTTTCAAAGGCTTGGTCTCTTCTTGCTCTCTGAAAATCTGGCAATTCTACTGCTACTCTATCAATCCCAAAACATGCACAGTAGGACGATGCCATTGTCTAGACCAAGATCACCAGCCAGCTCCTTTTACATTCTGTTTGAATCCATAGAGCGTAACAAATAACCGTCCTAACTTGGTCTAAACACAGCTGCTAATTTGTATCACGTCTCTCTCAAATGTGGAAGACATTTCTTGCATCATTCAGACCAAAATTTTAACGTATAAGCCGCCATTTTCTTTTGACATGAACAGACCATGCATCTCTCTGATTGGTTAATCCACCTGTCGCCTGTCATCCACCTCTGAAATCGGAGACATGATACGGTTACAGACCCATTTGTTTTGTCAAAGCGTGATGTTCTGGATGGTGGGATAACAAGGGCCCGACAGGTTACCCTGAGGTGCTGGTTAAAGGACGGGTCAAATGCAGAATAAATATGATCTTGACAGGATATTGTTGGTAAGGCAAGGCAAAAGGCTATTTTATTTGTATTGACCTTATTCCGCCCCGCCCACTTTTTCCGTAAATGCAACTAAACTGCGCTTTCTTTGTAGTAGCAAGTTAAGTGGAAATTCCTTTCCTTTCAATGGAGAATTTGGGAAAAGCTGAGGCGCTGAAATATTATATAAAGTAGGTTGGTTTGTGTCAAATGTTCAATGGTTATGTGCAACAACAAGTCAACACTGCACCGATTCTCTGGGAAGGTTTAAAATGGCTCTGTAGTCCCTGTCCCCTAACTTATTTTCTGGCAAGATCGGCAGCTCCATACAAAATAATACAACCCAAATGACGATTCACCTTATTTCCGAAGTTGCCATGGGCGCCCCCAACATAAGAAAGATGTTAAAAACCACAATAAAACAAATCAAAACATAAAT
>JACM01001388.1:0-10649 GCA_000787095.1 Periophthalmodon schlosseri
GGTCTAAACCAAGACTAAATCAAGATTGAACTAGGATAAAATCAGGTCTAAACCAGATCTAAACCATGTCTACACCAGCTTACTTGTTTTCCTCCTTGGGTGTAAAAGGGAAAATAATAGGACTAAAACTGGACTAAACCTGGACTAAACCTGGACTAAACCAGGAATAAACCAGGGACTAAACCTGGACTAAACCTGGACTAAACCAGAACTAAACCGGGACTAAACCAGGACTAAACCAGGACTAAACCAAGACTGCACCAGCTCTATGTCAGTTCAAAACCAGGTCTAAACCAAGACTACACCAGGTCTAAACCCGGTCTACACCGGATCTAAACCAGGACTTAGACGTTACCTGTTTCTCTCAGGTGTGATGGGAAGAACCACTGTAAGGTGCGAGCCTCAGAGATGGTGGTGGGGGATAGCTGTGAAAATACATCTCTGTACCTGGAGTACTCCTACATCTGCAGCTAAAGACACTACGGTACGTGCACTAAAACTGTGTGACAAACTGCTGACAATACCAGAGCTGTCGGCCGCTTAAGGCGTGTGCTGCCCATCGATTGGTCCATTGAAAAGGGGCGTGGCAAAAGCTCTCAAAACTGTTCTATGATCTATAGCTATGTAAGACTACGACTGCATCACAAACCAACAATATACACACAAGTACAAGGAAATGTTGTATTTATTTGTAAACAGTGGCTCAGTCGGTAGAGCATTTGCCCACTGATCTGAAGGTTGCTGGTTTGAATCCCACTCTTGTTTGAATCCAGATTCCAGCTCCCACAGATAAATGCTGTCGTTGTGTCCTAGGGCAAGACGCTTAACCCACCTCGCTCCCAGTCTCTGTGTACACTGGTGTGTGAATGTGTGTGTGAGTGGGTGAGTGGTTCTGAGAGGAGGAGGAGGAGGGGGGAGAGACAGAGGAATGTGTGTGTGAGTGGGTGAGTGGTTCCTTAATGTAAAGCGTTTTGAGTGCCTTAAAAATGTGACCATTTACCATTTATAAAGGCAGGTCAAACACAAGATTTACTCCCAGATCTTCAGGTAACCGGTTCTCTACCTTCACCCTCTGCTGCCGTCCCATATAAATCCTTATGATCTAAAGAAAGTTACATAAGAGAAGCTTTATTTGTTCAACAGCTGGAAGATGGTAATTGGACCAAGGATGTTTATGTTGAGAGTGGGATTCAAACCGTCAACCTTCGGATCAGAGGACAAACACTCTACCAGAAATACTGAACCTGATCATTTCTATCAGTGACTAGATCCAAGACTCTCTGTGTTACAACAAGAATCTGCATTTCAACAATATTAATTTAAGATGCCCCTCATCTCTATTAAATATGATTGTCGTATAGAATGTTGTGACGTCATCTGAAAAGTTTGAAAGCTCTGGGTTAATCTGCTACGTTGTAACTGACGACCAAAAGACCTATAATTTGGTTTAAAATCTGTTTCTGAAACTTTATAAACCTCTGAGTTATTAAAACATTTCACGGAATCTTGCGTTTTAAATGCGCTTTTTTGACTTAAAACAATAGCGGTATAGCTATTCGTTAGCATGTAGCAGGTTAGCATGTAGCTGGTTAGCCTCTGCGATACTGTTAAATTCTGAATATTTGCATGTTTCAAAAAGTCTATGGGAAAAATGAATAGAACCAGAGCCAACTTCAAAATGGAGCGAAGGATCATGGTCTGGGTAGTTTTCTCTGCTTTTTCCATACAACAACAAACCAATTTCAGACACGCGCGAGATGGTCCCTTGAGTTGCATCTTAAATGATTTCAAATACAGTTTTTATTTTTACTAATCAAAATTCTGTTTCTTTTACAGCAGCAAAATGAACGGCCTGAGACTCAAATAAAAGTTGAAACACATTTAATCTGTGGTGTCATTGTTTTTAATTTAAAACGATATAAATATAATAATTACATTTGATCACATTTAGTTAGACATGAATAACTCAACAAAACGTGTTCACCATATTCACATTAATGCGTGAGTTTAATTTTTGGCACATTTATAATTTTAGTTTTTATATTCTCTATAAAAATAATTTGTATAAAACATGTTTCATCAACTTAAACAGATTTGAAATACAGATAAATATGTGGAGTGGTGTGTGTGACAAGGCTGCTGAAAAGAGGGTTTATTTTTAACGTGCTCATAGTTTGAGCAACAAAAATTTACAAATATAAACAGATTCAATTGTTTCTGTTGAACAAAATTCAGCACAAATCTTTATCAAAATCACTACATTTTTATTATACATCTTTATAAGACCTCAAAATCTGTGCAAAATACTTTTACTTTTAACTGTTTAAGTGCATTTTTAAACGTATAATTTTACTGAAGTATTTTTTTTTTCATGTGATACTTTTACTTTTACTTTTGTATTCTTTTGCTCCAATATCTGAACTTTTACTTAAGTAACAAAACTGAGAACTTCTTCCACTACTGTTTGATTCTAACTAGTTTATATTTTACAACATAAGTCTGATCACCACAATATAAAACAGGAGAATCTAAGTATTGTTCTGATCTCTTTTTTACTGATTAATCCAGACCACCAGAAACAGGCTGATACAGTTTAACAAACTACAACCACAAAGTCGCTTCTGTAGCCACAGCTGCCCTGGGTCCGATGGGCACGGACATGGCTGCAAATCTGCGCCAAACAGATGAGGAGGCCAGAGGAGGTATGCTAAATCTTAGAAATATATTAGAAATTCCTACCGCCCCTTCCCGCCCGCACCGCTGCTTTAGCACGAAGTGGGTGCTGTCAATCAAACCTGTTGCTAACGCTAGCTGGAGCGACGTTGGGAGGAGGAAGGCGCCTGATTCGTCTGTTATTAATGTTCATATCTTGATTTACAGACACAATAGTGAAATAAAAACACCAGGATCATGTAGAGCGGGTTAATACGAACATTTTAAGACCAAAATTGGCACGCAGCAGCTAGCGCGTTAGCTATGTCCATTTATATATACAGTCTATAGGTACGGCCACATGATATTTAACTGAAGAGTATCTGACACAATCTCATTTCATCTCAGTTTTGTCACTAGAGCAAAAAGTTCAAGATGGATGAACTAGACTAAAATAAACCACCACTGCTGCCACTGCTGAAAAATATAACACTAAAGAAGTCTCCCTTTACAAAAACAAACAAAAAACACGATTCAAAACAGTGAAGTGCAAGATATCACTCCACAACGTTGGCCCAGTTGACAGAATAACAGTTTGTTTTGCAGTGCAGCTTTCATCTCATAGACCTGAGTGTGTTCACAGTCCATGTGATTGGCTACTTACACCTCTGGACGGTCAGACTGGATAGAGGTACGTTAGGATTCACTGTGTAATGGATGTGGTCAGCGCCGGACCATCCTGTGTTATGGGCAGTCTGTGGTCGTGGGCGTGGTCAGCGCTGTGCTGGTCCGAGTGGTCAGCTGTGTGGGAGCAGGAAGCAGAGCAGCACCAGGAGCAGGGAGCAGGACAGACTGGCGGCTCCTGACAGATTCTGACTCCTTAAGGCTCCTGACTTCAGCAGCACCTCCACTGGGTAATGGTCACTCACCTCCAGGGCCTGAAAACACAACGCACAGTGCAATATTACTGAGCTAGCATCGTTAGCATCGTTAGCCTCATAGCACAGTCACCCTGCCCTCACTCTTTTTACTTTAACAGTTGCCTCATTAAAGATTCACTATGTAACCTTTCTAGTGGAGGGTCCACCATGTGCGTGTCTCGATGGAAAAGTTATTGCTTTGCCTGGAATGTTACAGGTCAGATCTGTGGAGAGGCGACTCCGCTCACAGTATAATACAAGTTTTTACAGGTATTTTTTAGCCCAAAATGCGTGTGAGACAGATACGTTTAATGCCAAAGAGTGGAACATTCCAAGCAAAGCAACAAAATCTCCATGGAAACGGACCCACCACAAAAGTTACATAGTGCACCTTTTAAAACATTTTATTGTTTTATTTGTGTATTTTTTCTTGAGAGCTAATAAGGCTCTGTTCAAATCTTGGTCTAAACTAAGGTTAATCTCTTGTGTAAAAAAAGACTAAACCAGGTCTAGACTTGGACTAGATTGGGACTCAACAAGGTCTAAGCAAAGACGGACTAAAATCAGACTAAACCAGGTCTAAAGTGAGATGGTTCTTGTCGTACCTCGTCCTCTGACAGGCTGAACTCCTGCTGGAAGTTAAAGGCTCTGGCAGAAGAGGGCACCACTGAGTCCAGCAGCTTCCTCCCATTCACCACGATCCTGTGCAAACATGATTATAATCCATCAAAGTCCTTCTGCAAATCAAGTTTAGTTTTTATTTGAAGGGACAATGTACAGAGACATTAAGATCATAAAAACAGACATGTTCCGTACCAAATTAGAGCTAAAGAGCTAGTTTCTATCTACAGTCCCTAAAATGAACATTGAGTCTCTCGTTTGGGTTGCCATTTCCAATACTGCAATCCACCAACTGAAGAACCAACCTCTTATTTATCTCAGGTAAAAGAAGTTATATTTTGTTCTGAGTGATCAAATTTGAGAGACGTGATATAAATCAGACTCTCACCTGTCATCTCTCACCTCTCTCTCCCTTGCATGTCTCTCTCCTGTCTCTCACCTGTCTTTCACCTGTCGTCCTCTCACCTGTCGTAGGTGCAGGAGGTGCTCTCTCTCACTGTAGTATCTGACCCCTCTGGGATGAGCCACTTCAGGTTTGGGTCTGTGATGAGTCGAACTTTATCCCGGTTCTTTTTGGCGAGATATCCACAGTCTGCGTTGAAGTCGCCGAGGAGCATCACATTCTGACGGGACACAGGGAAATGTGGGAATTATAAAGGTGATTATAAAGGTGCACTGTGGAACTTTTCTGGGGCAGAGTTCGTCACCAGCTTGTCTCTATGGAGATGGTTATTGCTTGGAATTACGGTTATTTAAGGTGCACTTCCTTGTCCTCTGCATTTGGCCCATCCTTCAGTGTCTCTGGGTTAAACCTGTCAGGAGCAGTGGGACCCATCTCCAGATCTTGAGCTAGTCTTGGTCAGGACTAACGCAGCTGGAGGATTTGACCTATTGATACTTTGCAGCTGCTGTCATCAACATTCTCTGTGGGTGTGATGCTAACTGGAGGCACTACTCTGTCAGAAGCTCTGTTAGACTTTAAACTGAGCTTTATTTTAACACAATCTGACCATAAAGAACTGACTTATCTGAACTACAACAGGTGAGCTGATTTGTGCTGTTAAACAAGTCCCTCTCAAATAACATCACAGTCACAAGCTAGCTAGCATTAGCCAACAGTTTTTCAGTTAGTCACTCTTAACTTAACTATCTCCCTGGAGACAAGCAGATGACGCCACCAGTCAAAGTTATAGGTCAGATCTGTAGAGAGGCGACCCCGCTCACAGTAAGAATGCAATTTTGTTTAGTGATAAACACATCTGTAATTGAATAAATGCAAGATGAATCAGTTTAATGCTAGATTGTGGAACATTCCAAGCAAACCAGTAACATCTCCCTTGAAACATGTGAGTGGAGGAACCCCCACTAGAAAAGTTCCGTACCACACCTTTAACTGATCCTTTCTGTGTGTTTATACCTCTGTTCTCCACATCCTCTTGACGTCCTGCAGAACGTCGTAGAGAGCGTCCAGTTCTTTGGTGGTGTTGGCCGGAGCCGTGTGCTGCGGGATCAGCACAAACTCCTTTATGGCTGAGGAGGACGCACAGGAAGGGTTAGTTTCATTTTTATTTTATTTTATTTTAGGTAGGGCTAGAGGCCTATATAGATATATTTTTTATGTGCTACAGAAAGATCGTGTCACAACCATAGACTGTATATATAAATAGATGTAGCTAACCTGCTAGCCGTCACGTTCCAAATAGGAAGTGGCTCTTTGGTTGCTATGATACTCATGGTCAGAATTCCAAATATGTAACTCGGCTCCAAATTGGCCCCTATAACTGCTCTAGCTTCAATGAGCTTCATTTGACTGGAGCCAAACGTTATGGGTGACGTCACACTCACTTAGTCCACTTCTTTATACAGTCTGTGGTCATAACAAATGAATGAATGATCCTCAACGAAATTTAATAGAATTTGCGAAGATTATAATTCTGTTTTGTGGTTCTAGATAACACAGGAATGGACATAGAAAAAAAGTTAAAATAATGGCACAGATAAAAACGTTTCTTTGGCAATTTGATTATAAAAAAATTTAAATTAAGTTTTGAAAGCTCTAAATTGGATCACAAAATAAACATTACTCAATACTGCCATTTCAAGTCATATTATGAGGTGCGCACATGTGTCTGGAGCGCTGAAGCAGGGGAGTCGACGGGGGGAGGAAAGGGTCTGCTGTCCCGGGCCCCAGGGTCTTAGGGGCCCAGAACTGGATCCTCCTCCTGTTCATTTATATTAGAGGTGAGCCCATGTGAGTCTTTTTACCCTGGGCCCCCAAATTTGTGTCGATGGCCCTGCTCTGAAGCCTGAAGTGTAGCTCAGTACTGCCCCCCTGTGGTTACACTATGAATCGTACCTGTTTTTGGGGCTCTGAACCGGACGACAAACGGTTCTCGGGCGAAAGCGTTTTTGTCTCCGGGGCGATTGTCAGGATACTGGTACTTCCCTGTGACTGACGCTGAGCTGATCCTGTGGACAGGGGGCAGGACAACATAAGGAGGGCAGGTCTATGATACTTAAACTTCAACTTACTTTACTACCAATATATTTACTTTCTTTTGTGCATGTTATGTCCTGACACGCAGTGGTGGAAGGTAATGAAGTAGAAGTAGTGAAGTAATTAGGTATTTGTACTTTACTTAAGTACATTTTACAGTGGATACTTTTTACTTTTACTTTACTACATTTGAGAGCAGTGTCTGTACTTTCTATTCCACTAGATTTTTGAACAGGACTGAAAGTAAAAAGTACTTTTCATATGATTTGAGGGGTTATTTTTACCATGTTTGTGGAAACATCCTCACTAAATTTTTCGAGTTCAAGCTTCGGCTTTGAGCAAAACAAAAATAAATACACAAAATTCAGAAGAAAAATTAAGAAATGGATTCATATTGTGACTGTTGAACAAAATATGTTTCATTTTGAATCAATATCACTACATTTACACTTTAACAAATTAATAGCACTTGTGTGAAATACTTTCACTTTTTACTCTTTAAGTACATTTTTGAGCGGGTACTTTAATACTTTTACTTAAGTTAATTTTTTTATGTGATACTTTTACTTTTACTTGAGTATTTTTTTGCCCTGGTATCTGTACTTTTACTTAAGTAACAAAATTGAGTACTTCTTCCACCACTGCCTCAGCCTCTGACCCAGCTCTCAGCCTTTGTCTTTTTTTGTAATGAACCCTGCTGATTTTTTAGTTCACTTGTCAGCACTTTTTTGATCAAACAGTCGTCATAACAGTTTAAATATCGTCTGAATAATGTCATTGAGAAAATGCAAAAAACATCATCCAGCCCGATAGTAAAGTACTTAAATAAATACATTGTGTTAAACTGACTTGTAGAAAAAGGCGTATTGCTCCTGGTAAGCCTCCGTACGCCCCAGCCTCTCACTGACCACACAGTCGTACTCTGCTCCTCTGCCTCTGAGGGAGAACACACTGGGGTTAGACCATTGAACAGACAGCCTGCAGGGCATCTGAGGCAATACAGCTGTAGCTCACCACCGCCAACGTGTGTTAAGAGAATGAATAACCCACAAACTTGACTTGTAGTAACTTGCAGTACTCACACACAAACAGGTAAAGGTAACACCCCTTCCCGCCCGCACCGCTGGTTTACCAGGGAGTAGGTGCTTAGCAACGCTGTCAATCAAACCTGTTGCTAACACTAGCAGGAGTGACCTCAGGGACAAAAGTCGCCTGATTTGTCTGTTATTAATGTTCATATCTTGATTTACGAACAAAATGGCAAAATAGAAATACCAGGATCATGTAGAGCGGGTTAATACGAACATTTTAAGACCAAAAATGACGAGTCTGACAGCAGCAGTTACAGAGAGAGGGGCCACAGTTTTTCAATGTAAAGTGAATTGGAGCCAGAAGCGCGCCCATGATCACTTCCTATTTGGAATGCAGCAGCTAGCAGGTTAGCTATGTCCATTTATATAAACAGTCTATGGTATTAACACTCACTGACTGTAGTATAAAAACGGTTATACAGCGGCTGGTAGGTAGCTCAAAGTTTTGTTTTGTTTTTTTTTTTAAAGTACAGATTTCTTTCTAGGCAAAGCACGGCTGCCTTTTTTTAATGTGTGAACTATAATAAAAGTTCCTTCTGTGTAAACATGCAGACACCTGTTGAGCTGGTTGAGCAGAGCGGGCACAGCCTTCTTCTTACTGTCCCTCACCTCCTGCAGCAAACACACGTCACAGCGGGACACGATCTGAAACCGAAAGAAATTACATTTAAATCAGGTTTTTAGCAACTGCGAATGTTTTTGTGACACTGGAGGAGAGGGATAAAACACTGGGATCTCGTCTGTCTTTAGTCTTATTTTATTCCTGGTTAAGTGCCTGGTTTAGTCCTGGTTTAGTTCTGATTTAGAATTGGTTCAGTCCTGGTTTGAGTCCTAGTTTAGTCCTGGTTTAAGTTCTGGTTCAGTCTTGATTTGGTCCTATTTAAGTCCCTGCTTTAGTCTGAGTTCAGTCCTGGTTTAGTCCTGGTTTAGCCTTGGTTCAGTCCTTGGTTAAGTCCTTGGTTAAGTCCTTGGTTAAGTCCTTGGTTAAGTCCTGGTTTAGCTCTAGTTTAGTCCCTGGCTTTATGCCTGGTTAAATTCCTGCTTTAGTCCTGGTTTATTCCCTTGGTTCAGTCGTTTTTTAAGTCCTATTTTATTCCTGGTTCAGTCCTTGGCTTAATCTGGGTTTGGTCCTTGTTTTAGTCTTGATTAAGTCCCTGGTTCAGTCCTGGTTTAAGTCCTGGTTCAGTCCTGGTTTAAGTTCTGGTTCAGTCTTGATTTGGTCCTATTGAAGTCCCTGCTTTAGTCTGAGTTCAGTCCTGGTTTAGACCTGTCTTAGACCTGGTTTAGTCCATAAATGTTGGGATCATAAAGCACAAAGTCCCCCATAGATTTAAATGGAGGCTCTAATATAACTGTAACACACATATGCAAAATAAACCAATGCGTTTTTACCTGTACAAGAGTCTTCATGACTTGTCCATTTTTGGACTTGGACTCCCCGAAATGGTGAGCGTTAAAAGCGCAGATCCTGAAGGCAAGGGTCAGGTGGAGGTTACACAGGGAGAGGAGGAAGCAGAGGAGGAGGAGGAGACAAGGAAGACGAGCCATCGCACCCAGCACCAAAACTGTCTCCTGAAAAGAAGTACATCCATAGACTGTATAAAGAAGTGGACTAAGTGAGTGTGACGTAACCCACAGCGTTCGGCTCCAGTCAAATGAAGCTCATTGAGGCAATTTGGAGCTGAGTTCCATATTGTTTCATTCTCCTGTTTATTTACTGTAGCTCATTATTTTTAACAATATTGTAGATTTAGAATAGTTTTTGTGGGTTAAATCTGCTCTTGGGTTTTTCTGTCAGTGGCATAAATTAGTTTCAATATTATCGTTTACTCAGTTTTGTTACTTAAGTAAAAGTATAGATACAGAGGTAAAAAGTTACTCAAGTAAAAGTATCGCATGAAAAAAATCTACTTACGTAAAAGTATTAAAGTACCTGTTTAAAAATGTACTTTAAGAGTAAAAAGTAAAAGTGTTGTTCATTTGTTAAAGTGTAAATGTAGTGATACCGATTAAAAATTAGACATATTTTGTTCAACAGAAACAATATGAATCAGTTTCTTAATTTGTCTTATGAATTTTCTGTATTTATATTTGTTTGCTCAAAGCCAAAACTTGAAAAGTATGAAGTACTTTCACTTTTTATTTTTCAGTCCAGTTCAAAAATGTAGTGGAGCAGAAAGTACAGATACCTGCTCTCAAATGTAGTGAAGTAAAAGTAAAAAGTATACACTGTAAAATGCACTTAAGTAAAGTACAGATACCTAAAAAACAATTTGGATAGTAACTTAATGGCCTGTGTTTATCTGCTAATCTCTCTGATCTCTCTCTGTTCAGACTAAGGTTCTGTCCTGAGCCTCAGGGTTAGTACAGATACTAAAAAACAATTTGGATAGTAACTTAATGGCCTGTGTTTATCTGCTAATCTCTCTGATCTCTCTCTGTTCAGACTAAGGTTCTGTCCTGAGCCTCAGGGTTCATAACATTTGGGGAGGATGTTTTTTCCTCATCTCTTCCTGTGTTTCTCTTTTCAGTCTCTGGGACGTTAAAGCAACTATTACCAGAGATTTTGGCTCTTTGTAAATGTGCAGTGTTTTGGAGATCTTGACTTCATGCATTCAACTTTATTTAAGAAGAGGAAATAAGCAGGAGGCCCTCTCCTCTAGGCCAAAGAAGAGTCAGGTCTGTGGAGATGCAAGCCCACTCAGAGTAAGATTTGTACTAAATTAAAACTAAATGAAAAACATGGCCTTATTTTAGCCTATTTTTGGCTAAAAAGTTACATACTATGGTTTTAACCAGTTTTAAAAATGAACTGTCCATGGTCATTGATTGATGTACAGTTACATTTTAATTTTAGTTTGGTTCACA
>KN485728.1:2425-18111 GCA_000787095.1 Periophthalmodon schlosseri
TTTTTACACTTTGGTTTTTGGTCTGGACTCATCATTAAACTGATGGAGGTTTAGTCCCGGTTTAGTCTCGGTTTAGTCCCGGTTCAGTCCCGGTTCAGTCCCGGTTTAGTCCTGGTTTGGTCCTGGTTCACTTGATCCACTTTAATCTCATTGCAGCTGGGAGGGCATCTGGCTTAAACCCTGTGCAGAGGCTGTGATTTTCATTTTCTGTTTCTGAGTCACGTCTTCACTCGTCCTCATCAGCTCATTATCACCAACAACACCTCCTACGACAGGAGCAGACAGGAGCAGACAGGAGCAGGCAGGAGCAGGCAGGAGCGGACAGGAGCAGGCAGGAGCAGACAGGAGCAGGCAGGAGCAGGTTGGTGAGGACAGACTGAGGACAGCGGCTCCTGGAGACTGACACACTGTTGATCTGTTGGAACTGCTTCACTGTTTGTTCAGTTGTTCCCTCTCTCCTCCTCTCTCCTCTTTTTCTCTCTCTCCTCTCCCTCTTCTCTCCTCCTCTGTCCTTTTTCTCTCTCTCCTCTCTCCTCCTCTCTCCTCTTTCTCTCTCTCCTCTCTCCTCCTCTCTCCTTTTTCTCTCTCTCCTCCTCTGTCCTTTTTCTCTCTCTCTCCTCTTTCTCTCTCTCCTCTCTCCTCCTCTCTCCTTTTTCTCTCTCTCCTCTGTCCTTTTTCTCTCCTCTTTCTCTCTCTCTTTCTCAGTCTTGATGATGGAGTGAGGAGAGTGTGAGTGATTTTGTTTAGAGCTGGTTTAATCTTTATTGTTTCCCCTCCCCTCCTCTCTCTCCTCTCTCTCCTCCTCTCGTCCTCCTTCCATCCTTCCCTCCTTCCCTCCTCTCCTCCTCTCTCTCCTCTCTCTCCTCCTCCTCTCCTCACCTCCTTTCTCTTCTTCTTCTCCTCCTCCTCCTCTCTCTCTTCCTTTCTCCTCAGGATGGACAGTGAGGAGAGCGTGAGTGGTTCGTGGTTGGCTCTGCTGCTCCTCGGGGCTCAGCTCACTTTGGTAATATTCACCTTTCTGTTCGGCCCTGTTCCACCTTGTGATGTCATGAAGTGGTAGATTACAAGTTAACAGCTCCTTTTACCTTTAGTTCAGTAGAGATGGGAAATTCCAGGTCTGAAATGATCCAAATGATTCTAGTGAAGGTGTATGGAGTTTAAAAACACAGTGGAGCACTTCCTGTATCACCACATGATGACATCACAAGGTGGAACAGAGTGTTTTCTGTTTGAGAGAAGCAGGGTTTGTGTGTGAAACGTGTGAATGAAACAAAACACAGCTCCAGACTCATCTTCTCCTCCTCTGCACCTTCTCCAGGTGGGACCCTCCGCCCCTTCGTCGCTGAGGGACGACCCCTGGCAGGTCTATAGCTCCGCTCAGGACCCCGAGGGACGCTGCGTCTGCACCGTCGTGGCACCGCAACCGAGCATGTGCAATAGAGACGCTCGTAGCAGACAGCTCAAGAGTCTGCTCGAGAAGGTAGGATGTACTCATACAGAGGATGACTCTGACGCAGAGGATGACTCTGACGCAGAGGATGACACTGACGCAGAGGATGACACTGACGCAGAGGATGACACTGACGCAGAGGATGACACTGACGCAGAGGATGACACTGACGCAGAGGATGACACTGACGCAGAGGATGACACTGACGCAGAGGATGACACTGACGCAGAGGATGACACTGACGCAGAGGATGTGTTTCAGGTGCAGAACCTCAGCTCCTCCATCTTGGCTCTGGACCTCCGGACTCTCTCGGAGCTGCAGTTTGTGGAGCAGATGGAGGCTCAGCTCAGGACGGTGGAGTCCAGGTTCAAGGAGGTTCAAGAGGGACACGAGACCAGCACGGCCCGACAGTACAAGGTCTGGACCAGGACCAGGACGAGACCAGGACTATAACCGGACTGTAGCAGAACTAAACCGAGACTACAAAAGGACCAGGACTAGACCAGGACTCTAACAGTACAAGGTCTGGAACAGTATAACAGACTACTAACCGGGTTATAACAGGACTGAGCCAGTAAAAGGTCTAACCCTGGTCTAACCCTGGTCTAAACCTGGTCTAAACCTGGTCTACACCCGGTCTACACCCGGTCTACACCCGGTCTAAACCCGGTCTAAACCCGGTCTAAGCCTGGTCTACACCTTGTCTAAACCTGGTCTAATCCTGGTCTAAAACCCTAGTCTAAACCGGTCTAGACCGGTCTAAACCCGGTCTAAACTCGGTCTAATCCCGGTCTAAACCTGGTCTAACCCTAGTCTAAACCGGTCTAACCCTACTCTAAACCGGTCTAAACCTGGTCTACACTCAGTCTAAACCCGATCTCTGGTCTCTCCTCAGTGGATGCGTGAGAAGATGTCGGAGCTTCGCCCCCTGATCCCGGCGTTGGAGTCGTACCGCGCCGACGCGGCGCTCGTGCGGCGCTTTAAGGAGGAGGTGCAGAACGTGAGCGAGGAGCTGTCCACTCTACAGGAGCACGTCCACGAGCTCACAGACGTCCACGAGAGAGTCACCGACCTGGAGCTCAGGCTCAAAGCCTGTATGAATAGACTGGGTGAGCCACAATCAGGGACGGAGGGCCCGCAAGCAGGGATACAGGGCCCTGAGACTATATGAACAGACTGAGTGAGCCGCAAGCAGAGATAGAGGGCCCTAAGAGCTGCAAAGACCCTCGTCTTACTGCTAGTTGTTCCCTCATTCATTGTTGGTCAGTTTCATTATTATTAGTTTGTCCAGTTTTTATCTCATTTTTCTCATAAACAGATCTGATGTTTTCAGCCTGTGGGACTCTGACCTCATCCCTGGACATGTGTTTGGAGTTTTGGCGGCATCTGATAAACTGACCGCGATCGCAGGCGGCGTTGCAGGCCCTTGTCTTATAATAAACATGCGTCTCCTGTTTTAACAGCGTGTGGTAAACTGACCGGGATCTCTGACCCTGTCACCATAAAGACCTCGGGCTCCAGGTTTGGATCCTGGATGACTGACCCTCTAGCGCCCCCTGGAGACACAAGGGTCAGTACAGCTTTCTGCACCTGTCACTTTCTGTTTTACACCTGTACCTGTTTTATACCTGGTCTGAATACTTCACGTGTGTCACTGCTCCAGAGGTTTTATTATTTATTTTTACAAAACAGTAGGATGTCGCTCACACAGGTCAAAGGTCACATGGCAAAGGTCACAGGTCACTTTCATGAGAATGAACTCAGACCTTTGAGTGTGACTGAAATATAGTGGTGATTATGAGTAAAAACAGGTGACAGACTGGCTCTGGGCAAAGTACTTCATACGAACCTCCTCACAGTACTGCGGTAGGTACTACAGGTACTTTATATTGCTTCATACTTACCTGTGTTACTGCTGTTCTCAGGTGTGGTACATGTACTTACATTACCTGTGTGTCAGGTGTGGTATATGTACTTACATTACCTGTGTTCTCAGGTGTGGTACATGTACTTACATTACCTCTGTTCTCAGGTGTGGTACATGTACTTAGATTACCTGTGTTCTCAGGTGTGGTACATGTACTTACATTACCTCTGTTCTCAGGTGTGGTACATGTACTTACATTACCTGTCTGTCAGGTGTGGTATATGTACTTATATTACCTGTGTTCTCAGGTGTGGTACATGGACTTACATTACCTGTGTTCTCAGGTGTGGTACATGGACGGGTACCACAATAACCGCTTTGTGCGCGAGTACCCGAGCCTGTGGGACTTCATGAGCTCGGAGAACTACACGTCGCACCGCCTGCCACACCCCTGGTCCGGCACCGGGCAAGTTGTGTACAACGGATCCCTCTACTTCAACAAGCTCCAGTCTCACACCATCATCAAGTTTGACCTCAAGGCGGGACTTATCAGCCGGGCACGCCAGCTTGACTTCGCAGGTCAGAGTCTGGACTGGGGTTTGACTGGGGTTAGACCGGGTTTAGAACAGGTTTAGACTGGGTACAGACCGGGGTTTAGACCTGGTTTAGACCCGGTTTAGACCGGGTTTAGACCGGATTCAGACTGGGGTTTAGACCAGGTTTAGAGCGGATTTAGACCGTGGTTTAGAGCGGGTTTAGACCAGGTACAGACAGGGTTTAGACCGGGTTTAAACCGGGTAAAGACCGAGATTAGACAGGGTTTAGACCGGGAACAGACCAAGTTTAGATTGGGTTTAGCTCGGGTACAGACCGGGTACAGACCGGGTACAGACCGGGTTTAGACTGGATTTAGATTGGGTACAGACCGTGGTTTAGACCATGGTTTAGACTGGGGTTTAGACCGGGGTTTAGACCGGGGTTTAGACTTGGTTTAGACCTGGTTTAGACCTGGTTTAGACCTGGTTTAGACCCGGTTAAGTTCTGGTTTAGTGTTTTCAAAATTCATTCAGATCAGTGCAGACTGTGTTTGTGTCCTTGGGCAAGACACTTCACCCACACTGCCTTATATGCATGTGGTTTGAGTGTTGGGTGGTGGGAGGAGCCGACGCTGCACACTGACAGCCTCACTTCTTTCAGTCTCAGGGCAGCTGTGGCTACAATAGTGACTCACCTCAGAGTCTGGAGTGAAAGAAGAATCTGAAGCTTTGAGATACAGACCAGAGCAACAGAAATTATTACTCACAGTACAAGTAGCAGTATCAGCAGTAGTAGTAGTAGTAGTAGTAGTAGTAGTAGTAAGTAGTAGTAGTAGTAGTAACCAGTAGTAGTAGTAGTAGTAGTAACCAGTAGTAGTAGTAGTAGTAGTAACCAGTAGTAGTAGTAGTAGTAACCAGTAGTAGTAGTAGTAGTAGTAGTAACCAGTAGTAGTAGTAGTAGTAGTAACCAGTAGTAGTCTCATGATATGTGTGTTTGAGTGTAACTGTGGCGCCCCCTTGTGTTCCAGGCTACAATAACATGTACCATTACTCATGGGGGGGGCACTCGGACATCGACCTGATGGTGGACGAGGGCGGGCTGTGGGCGGTCTACGCCACGCACCAGAACGCCGGCAACATCGTCCTCAGCCAACTGGACCCTGAGTCTCTGACCATCACCCGCAGCTGGGTCACCAACCACCCCAAACGCAGCGCGGGCGAGTCCTTCATGATCTGTGGCACTCTGTATGTCACCAATGGGTACTCTGGGGGCACCAAGGTGAGAGCATGGGGACCAGAGGGTACTCAGGGGGCACCAAGGTGAGAGCACAGGAACTAGAGGGTACTCAGGGGGCACCAAGGTGAGAGCATGGGGACCAGAGGGTACTCGGGGGGCACCAAGGTGAGAGCACAGGAACTAGAGGGTACTCAGGGGGCACCAAGGTGAGAGCATGGGGACCAGAGGGTACTCAGGGGGCACCAAGGTGAGAGCACGGGGACCAGAGGGTACTCAGGGGGCACCAAGGTGAGAGCACGGTGACCAGCACGTACTCAGGGGGCACAGTATTTGCCACTTTACTGCCAAATTCATACAAGTTTTTTTGCAAATGTTTTCTGGTTCTGTCCTTGTCCAGTCACTGTTTGAGCTGATAGTCACTGTTTGTTCTGATGGTCAGCAGATGTTTGGGACTTGGTGCAACCACAGGAGTTCTTAGTGGAAGTTAAATTAAATATAAATGTGTCCCTTAAGCTGCAAAGTTGTGTCTGTTGAGCTCAAAATGACCCATTAAAGTCGAGTTTTTGGAAGCAAAAAGTAAAAAGTAAAAGTCGTCCCTCCTCAAAGATGATGGTGAAACATTAGGACAGAAGTTCACTGTTTTTCTGTGAGGGCGGAGCCAGGCGTCGCTAGGATCCATCATGAGGAGAAGCTGTACCAGGCGAAGGGTTGAGATATTCTCCCCCTGTAGGAGTCTCTCTTGTACCGAGGTTCATTCTTTTTATGTTGCCAGGCGGGTTTTAAAAATATGTTATAAATGTTTAAAATAACAAAAAATAATTCCCCTTAAAATAACAAAGTAGCTGAGACCAGCAGTTTAAATGTTTCGTGCTTGTCTGAGCCGCAGCTCCTTCCTCTCCCCCTGCTCCTATCTCCTCTCCTCTTCCTCCCCCTCTCTTCCTCCTCCTCTCCTCTTCTCTTCCTCCTCCTTCTCAGGTGTACTACGCGTACTCCACAAACTCGTCGACATACGAGTACATCGACATTCCTCTGGTGAATAAATACAGCCATCTGTCCATGTTAGACTACAATCCCCGAGAGAGGGCGCTGTACGCCTGGAACAATGGCCACCAGGTAATGGACCGGGACTGGACCGGTATCAGACCGGGAATAGACCGGGATCGGACCGGGACCAAGACTAGACCGGGACTAAGACTGGACCGGGACCAGATGGGACTGGACCGGACTGGGACTGGACTGGGACTAGACCGGGACCAGGACTAGACCGAGACTAGACCAGGACTAAATGAGGTTCTGACCCGGTTCTCTTGGTTCTGTTTCAGGTTCTGTACAATGTGACGCTGTACCACATCATCCAGTAGAGGGCCCCCCCCCCCCGAGGAACTGAACCTGACATTTGATTTATGATGATTCATTTATTGTTTGACTGTTTATAAACCAAGACTAAACCAGGACTAAGCCAAGTCAAGACCAGGAGCAAGCCAGGACTAAACCAGGACTAAACCAGGACTAAACCAGGACTAAACCAGGACTAAGCCAAGTCTGGACCAGGAGCAAGCCAGGACTGAACCAGGACTGAACAAGGACTGAACAAGGACTTAATCAGGACTAAACCCGGACTGAACCAGGACTAAACCCAATTAGGTGACAATCAGACTGTTAATGATTTTTACAGAATCTTGTTTGAAGCACAAAAAGTATTTTCTACTCACACCACACAGATCCAGATTTCACCGAAACCAGGCCCAAAACTCACCAAAAACCAGGCCAAAACCAGGCCAAAGCTAGACCGAAACCAGGCCAAAACCAGGCCAAAGCTAGACCGAAACCAGGCCAAAACCAGGCCAAAACTAGACCGAAACAGGGCCAAAACTCACCTCAAAGTCCCCAAACACAGAGGAATGAGAATGACCCCACAGACCCTGGAGACCCCTCCCACAGAGCAGAGCCTTTGACAGAACAGAACCGGTTGCCTGGTGGTTCTTGGGCAGAAGGTGTGTCTAAAATGGCGGCGCTCCACCTCAGTGTCTTGTGTACAGTCGTATTAACAGCAATAGGACGCAGAGAGGCATCGTGGGTAAATAGTCCCTGAACGCGACTGTTTGTTTTTACACAAATATTTGAGACTTCAGCACAAACGTCACATTTACACCACCACCACCCAAATGTACACCACCACCACCACCCAAACACCATCCACAGTCACACCACGACCACCCAAACACCACCCAAAGTCACATTTACACCACCACCACCCAAATGTACACCACCACCACCACCCAAACACCATCCACAGTCACACCACGACCACCCAAACACCACCCAAAGTCACATTTACACCACCACCACCCAAACACCACCCACAGTCACACCACGACCTCTCGAACACCACTCGAACACCACCCGAACACCACCCAGACATCACCAACAGTCACATTTACACCACGACCGCTCAAAGTCCAGCAGAAAAACACTTTCCATTTGTTTATTTCACTGAGTTTTGGTGAGATCTGCATTTTTGTTGCTCTGGTTTTAGAATTGTCAGATGACCCTGACCCTTAACCCTGACCCTAACCCCCACCCTGATTCCTGACCTTGACCCTAACCCTGACCCTAACTCCACCCTGACTCCTAACCCTGACCCCTGACCCATAGACTGTATAAATAACTGGACTAAGTGAATGTGACGTCACCACGGCGTCCGACTCCAAATGAAGCTCATCGAGGCTAGAGTAGTTATAGGCTAATCTGGAGTATCATAGCAACCAAAGAGCCAATCAGGAGCGAGGCTGTTGAAGGTAACGGGTTAAAACAAACATTTTAAGACAAAAATGACGAGTCTGACAGCAGCAGTTACAGAGAGAGGGGACACAGCGTTTACACAGCGGCTTTATAACACAGCGGCTAGCACGTTAGCTATGTCCATTTATATATACAGTCTACGCCCTGACTCCTGACCTCTGATCCCAGTGTCCAGTTTGGATGATGCACACATATCTGTCCTGTTCTGGTTCAGATGTTTCATATTTATTTATTTAATTATGATGTAATGATACAGAAATAAAAACATGTTTTATTTAAATGTCATTTAAAAAAGAAAAACAGCGATGTGTCCGGTTTAAAGAGGAGGCATGTCCAGTTTAAAGAGGAGGTGTGTCCAGTTTAAAGAGGAGGCGTGTCCGGTTTAAAGAGGAGGCATGTCCAGTTTAAAGAGGAGGTGTGTCGAGGGGGGTGTCCGGTTTAAAGAGGAGGCATGTCCGGTTTAAAGAGGAGGCATGTCCGGTTTAAAGAGGAGGTGTGTCCAGTTTAAAGAGGAGGTGTGTCCAGTTTAAAGAGGAAGCATGTCCAGTTTAAAGAGGAGATGTGTCCAGTTTAGAGGAGGCATGTCCAGTTTAAAGAGGAGATGTGTCCGGTTTAGAGGAGGCGTGTCCAGTTTAAAGAGGAGGTGTTCTGCCAAATGGACTTTTCCTTCATCAAAAACATGAAGAGGTTTTAGATGTCAGCCATGTTTGAGTAATCTAGAGATCTCTCCCGGGCCCTATTCGAACCCTCCTTACGGTCAGCAGTACGAGCTTGTACAAGGCTCCGCCCCCTCTTTAATACCCCATTGAAGTAAATACCCCCTCTTTAAAGTCAGCTGTTAGCATTAGCTCTGTTTATGTTTGGTTCATCTTTAGAACATAAAAAGTTCAAATGTGTTTGAAGTTCTGAGTCAGATCTGTGTTTGGAAAAATGTTTCAGGTTTAAGGCTCAGCTTCAGCTTCAGCTCATGTTATTATTATTATTATTATTATTATTATTATTCAGATGGTTATTGATTGTTTTATTGGTTGTTGCCGTGGTGACATCTGCATGTGGCTCCGCCTTAAACACTTTGTGATTCTCAATAAACGTTTAAAACGCTGACGTCTGTGGTTTTATTTCATATTTATCATTTAAATGTCCCATAATGCACTGTGCTGATCTGTTCTGATGTTTCCTCATCACAAACAGACCTGGAGTTGTGTTTTGTTTCATTCACACATGTTTACCACACAAACCCTGCAGATTTAGGCTGAGTTCTTCTCTCAAACTGAAAACACTCATACAGCATACAACATACAGGAAGTGCTTCAGTGTGTTTTTAAACTCCATACACCTTCATTAGAATCATTTGGATCATTTCAGATCATTTAATCTCTACTGAACTAAAGGTAAAACGACCTATTAACTTGAAAACTACCACTTCATGACATCACAAGGTGGAACAGGAAATAAACTTTAAATCCATGTTTTTGCTCCTAAACTCTGTGTGTGGAACCTGAGGGAGCTAAAGGACATGAGGGAGCTAAAGAACTTGAGAGAGCTAAAGGACCTGAGGGAGATGAAGGACTTGAGGGTGCTAATGGACCTGAGGGAGCTGAAGGACTTAAGGGACCTGAGGGATCTGAAGGACCTGAGGGACCTGAGGGAGTTGAAGGAGCTGAGGGAGCTGAGGGAGTTAAAGGAACTGAGGGACCTGAAGGAGCTGAGGGAACTGAAGCACCCAGAGGGAGCTGAAGGACCTGAGGGACCTGAGGGAGTTGAAGGAGCTGAGGGAGCTGAGGGAGTTAAAGGAACTGAGGGACCTGAAGGAGCTGAGGGAACTGAAGCACCCAGAGGGAGCTGAAGGACCTGAGGGACCTGAGGGAGTTGAAGGAGCTGAGGGAGCTGAGGGAGTTAAAGGAACTGAGGGACCTGAAGGAGCTGAGGGAACTGAAGCACCCAGAGGGAGCTGAAGGACCTGAGGGACCTGAGGGAGTTGAAGGAGCTGAGGGAGCTGAGGGAGTTAAAGGAACTGAGGGACCTGAAGGAGCTGAGGGAACTGAAGCACCCAGAGGGAGCTGAAGGACCTGAGGGACTTGATGGAGCTGAAGGACCTGAGGGAACTGAAGCACCCAGAGGGAGCTGAAGGACCTGAGGGACTTGAGCTGAAGGACCTGACGTAGCTGAAGGACTTGAGGGAGCTGAAGGAGCTGAGGAAGCTGAAGGACCTGAGGGAACTGAAGGACTTGAGGGAGCTAAAGGACCTGAGGGAGCTGAAGGACCTGAGGGACCTGAGGGAGCTGAAGGACCTGAGGAAGCTGAGGGAGCTGAAGGACCTGAGGGGACTGAGGGAGCTGAAGGACTTGAGGGAGTTAAAGGACCTGAGGGACCTGAAGGAGCTAAAGGACTTGAGGGAGCTAAAGTACCTGAGGGACCTGAGGGAGCTGAAGGACCTGAGGGAGCTGAAGGACCTGAAGGACCTGAGGGACCTGAGCCGTGGACTCTCTTGTCTCACCTCTGGTTTATTGAGTGTTATTTACATGACTGATTTTGTTCTATTTAAGTTTATTCAGATTAGGTCTGCCCTGTAACCCAAAGGTTGTCAGTTCAATCTCTTTCACCTTAGTAGGGCATTTTATAATCTCTGAAACCTACGTCTCTCTCCTTTCCTCTGTCCTTCCATCCTTCTTTCCTTCCGTCCCTCGCTCCTCCCTTCCCTCCTTCCTTCCTTGTTTCCTTTCCCTCGCTCGCCTCTCTCCTCCGCTCATTGGCGCATGCGCAGTGCTCTGAGCAGAACTGCACTGATTTCACACGTTTCTAGAGACGCTGCGCGCATGCGCAGTGCCTCTCGCGCGGAGCATCTCTGTGACAAAGGGACCGTGTGCGCGCCGCTCGTGCCCGCGCCGGGACTAAACCGTTTTTACCGGAGAATCTTCGGACCTTTGTTAAAGAGCGCGCGTGCACAGGTGACGCACGCACTGCGGGGGGCGCGGCCTGACGTGCTGCCGGTGTGTGCGCGTGCGTGAGGCTCGTGCGTGAGGAGCGGCACCGGAGAAGAACCGGAGGAGACACCGGCGCGTCCCGCCGCAGCAGGCCGCCGACATGAGCTCCAACTGGGGCACGGAGCTGTGGGTAGGTCCACCGCGAGCACCGGAGCCCCGTGCGCGCGTGTGTGCGTGTGTCAGGGATAGACGGGCCTCGTGCTCCGTCTGCCATGGCAACGACCGCGTGACTACAGCCTCCAGAGGCCAAACTAGACCGGTCCGGGTCCGACCCGGGACAAACCTTGTCACATGTTTTTACCATGTCTGTGCGTGTGTGTGCGCGCGCGTGTGTGTGTGCGTGTGTGCGCGCGTGTGCATGTGATTCAGAGGTAATGATGATGGCACCTGCAGCGGGCGGCCGCTGTGCGCATGCGCGTGAGGGGTGTCTTTAGTAATAACATATTATATATACATACAGTACTGTCAAAGAGACCTCTGCTGTCTGACCCCTCTGCTGCCCTCTGACCTCTGACCCTTAGGACCAGTTCGAGAGCCTGGAGAAGCACACATCCTGGGGCATCGAGTTTTTAGAGAAATACACAAAGTTTCTGAAAGAGAGATCTGAGATAGAACAGAACTACGCCAAACAGATCAGGTACTAAACCAGGACTAAACCAGGACTAAACCAGGACTAAATCAGGACTAAACCAGGACTAAACTAGGACTAACCCAGGTCTAAGCAAGGACTAACCCAGGTCAAAACCAGGACTAAACCAGGACTAACCCAGGTCTAAACCAGGACTAAACCGTGACTAACCCAGGACTAAAGCGGAACTAACCCAGGACTAAACAAGAACTAACCCAGGACTAAACCAAGACTAACCCAGGACTAAAGCGGGACTAACCCAGGACTTAACCAGGACTAAACCAGGACTAAGACAGGACTGAAATGGGACTAAAACAGGACTCAACTAGGACTAAATCAGGACTTAACTAGGACTAAAACAGGATTAAACCAGGTCTAAACCAGGCTGTAACAGACTGATCCAGACTGATCCAGACTGATCCAGATTGATCCAGACTGATCCAGACTGTCCCAGACTGTTCCAGACTTATCCAGACTGTTCCAGACTTATCCAGACTTATCCAGACTGATCCAAACTGATCCAGACTGTCCCAGACTGATCCAGACTGATGCAGACTGATACAGATTGATCCAGACAGTCCCAGACTGACCCAGACTGTTCCAGACTGATTCAGACTGATCCAGACTGATCCAGACTGTTCCAAACTGATCCAGACTGATCCAGACTGATCCAGATTGTTCCAGACTGTTCCAAACGATCCAGATTGATCCAGATTGACCAGAATGTTCCAGATTGATCCAGACTTATCCAGACTGATCCAGACTGTTCCACCACTCTGATCCAAACTGATCCAGACTGATCCAGACTGTCCCACACTTATCCAGACTGAGCCAAATGATCCAGACTGATTTAGACTGTCCCAGACTTTTCCAGACTTATCCAGACTGTTCCAGACTTATCCAAACTGATCCAGACTGATCCAGACTGTCCCACACTTATCCAGACTGAGCCAAATGATCCAGACTGATTTAGACTGTCCCAGACTTTTCCAGACTTATCCAGACTGTTCCAGACTTATCCAAACTGATCCAGACTGATCCAGACTGTCCCACACTTATCCAGACTGAGCCAAATGATCCAGACTGATTTAGACTGTCCCAGACTTTTCCAGACTTATCCAGACTGTTCCAGACTTATCCAAACTGATCCAGACTGATCCAGATTGATCCAGACTGATCCAGACTGATGCAGACTGATACAGATTGATCCAGACAGTCCCAGACTGACCCAGACTTATCTACTCTGATTCAAACTGATCCAGACTGATCCAGACTGTCCCACACTTATTGATCCAGATTGACCAGACTGTCCCAGATTGATCCAGATTTATCCAGACTGATCCAGACTGTTCCAGACTTATCTACTCTGATTCAAACTGATCCAGACTGATCCAGACTGTCCCAAACTGTCCAAACTAATCCAGATTGATCCAGACTGATCCAGACTGTCCTAGACTGATCCAGATTGTCCTTGACTGATCCAGACTGATCCAGATTTATCCAGATTGTTCCAGACTGATCCAAACTGATCCAAACTGATCCAGACTGTCCCACACTTATCCAGACTTATCCAGACTGTTCCAAACTGTTCCAAATGATCCAGACTGATCCAGACTGTCCCAGACTGATCCAGACTGTCCTTGGCTGATTCTGACTGTCCCAGACTGATCCAGATTGATCCAGACTGATCCAGATTGATCCAGAATATCCCAGACTGATCCAGACTATTCCAAACTGATCCAGATTGATCCAGACTGATCCAGACTGTTCCAAACGATCCAGATTGATCCAGACTGATCCAGACTGATCCAGACTAATCCAGATTGATCCAGATTGATCCAGACTGATACAGACTGTGCCCCCTGGACCTGCTCCTCAGCAGCTCAGATGTTAAGTGTCATGGTTAAAGACACATTGTGGACTCAGTGTGGACTGGAGCCTGGTCTTTCCTCAGCACAGATAATTTATGTCGCGTCTAAGACACTCCAGGTCATTTATGTCACTTTTAAAGACACTCCAGATCATTTATGTCACATTTAAAGACACTCCAGATCACATTTAAAGACACTCCAGATCATTTATGTCACGTTTAAAGACACTCCAAATCATTTATGTCGTGTTTAAAGACACTTCAGATCATTTATGCTGCGTTCAAAGACACTCCAGATCATTTATGTCATGTTTAAACACACTCCAGATCACATTTAAACACACTCCAGATCATGTTTAAAGACACTCCAGATCATTTGTTACGTTTAAAGACACTCCAACTCATTTATGTCGTGTTTAAAGATGCTCCAGATCATTTATGTCGTGTTTAAAGACGCTCCAGATCACGTTTAAAGACACTCCAGATCACGTTTAAACACACTCCAGATCTTTTATGTCGTGTTTAAAGACAATTCATGTAGCATTTAAAGACACTCTAGATCATTTATGTCACGTTTAAAGACACTCCAGATCATTTATGTGATGTTTAAAGACACTCCAGATCATTTATGTCACGTTTAAAGACACTCGAAATCATTTATGCCACGTTTCAAGACACTCCAGGTCATTTATGTCATGTTTAAGACACTCCAGATGATTTATGTTGCATTTAAAGACACTCCAGATCATTTATGTCACGTTTAAAGACACTCCAGATCACATTTAAAGACACTCCACAACACGTTTAAAGACACTCCAGATCATTTATGTCACGTTTAAAGACACCCACAACACGTTTAAAGACACTCCAGATCATTTATGTCACGTTTAAAGACACTCCAGATCACGTTTAAAGACACTCCAGATCTTTTATGTCACGTTTAAAGACACTCCAGATCACGTTTAAACACACTCCAGATCATGTTTAAAGACACTCCAGATCATTTATGCCACATCTAAAGACATTCCAGATCATTTATGCCGTGCTTAAAGACATTCCAGATCATTTATGTCGTGTTTAAAGACACTCCAGATCATTTATGTCACATCTAAAGACACTCCAGATCATTTATGCCACGTTTAAAGACACTCCGAATCATTTATGTCACGTTTGAAGACACTCCAGATCATTTATGTCGTGTTTAAAGACACTCCAGATCATTTATGTCATGTTTAAAGACACTCCAGATCATTTATGTCACGTTTAAAGACACTCCAGATCATTTATGTCACGTTTAAAGACACTCCAGATCATTTATGTCACGTTTAAAGACACTCCAGATCATTTATGTGATGTTTAAAGACACTCCAGATCATTTATGTCACATTTAAAGACACTCCAGATCAGTGTGAGTCACATCTTCAGCTTCTCTCACTGAACCTGGGGCTCATGTTTTTCATCCTGGTCAAATCTCAGTGAAACCTGTTTGTGTTTCAGGAACCTGGCCAAGAAATATCAACCCAAACGGAACCGAGAGGACGAGACCAGGTCTGAACCAGGACTAGACCAGGACTAGACCAGGACTGAGCCAGGACTAGACCAGGACTAGACCAGGACTAGACCAGGTCCTGTTGTAGTCCTGGTTCTCCTGTAGTTTTAGTTTATTTTTTTAAATGTTTTTATTAATCCATTTACCCATCCTCCCCAGTTGTTTGCCCTTTAAAAACACATGTAAAGGAACTGACCTTTGCAGACGTCAGATAGTGAAGTTTTAGGTCACATGTGTAAGTGTGAGTGTGTTTTATTTCACTGATCCTGTGCAGGGAAGGCTCGTGTGTGAATAAGGCCTTGGTTTTCATGGTTACGAGCTCCTGTGAAGTAAATGCATTTATTTTGGTGAAATGTTACGCAGTGAGACTTTAAGTGTGAAAAGAGCAGAGGCGGAACACTCTCTCTACTCGCATCACTCCTTCCTCCTCTCTTTTCTTACCTCTCTCTACCCTCTCTCCTCTCCCCATCTCCATCTCTCTCCTCCTCCTCTTGTCCTCCTCTTCCTCTCCCCCTCCCCTCACCTCCTCCCCCTCTCTTCCTCTCTCACCTCCTCATCCTCCCACTCTCCTCTTCCCCCTCTCTCTCCTCCTCCTCCCCCTCTCCTTCTCCTCTCCCTCCTCCTCTCTCATCCCCTCTCCTCTTCTCTCTCTCTCTCCTCCCTGTCCTTCTCTCCTCCTTTCTCTGCTCTCCTCCTTCTTCCCTTCTCCTCCTCTCTCTCCTCTCTCTCCTCTCCTCCCTCTCTCCTCCTCTCCCTCCTCCCC
>KN485729.1:5668-23895 GCA_000787095.1 Periophthalmodon schlosseri
GAAAGAGAGGAAGGAGAGATTTTTAGATTGTATTGTGTCTGTCACATACATTTTGCATTAAATTTCATCCACACTTCGTGCTATTTACAAAAAAGTATTTACATTACATATACATACTATATATACACATATTTTAAAAAAAAAACAGAGGTCGAAAAATGTGCTGCTCCTCCCGCACAGACGTTATTTTCCACTACACAATCACATAGCAATTTTATCTCGCGAGATCTTGGCATAAGATCTTCTCCCATAGAAAATGAATAACTATCAACCCTCAAACACAATTTGAGATGCGTTTACGGTCCCCAGAGACGCTGGAGGGTAATGCGTTACTCTGAGGGACAAAAGCGGAGGCTCGTCCAAGACAAGGCTAACGCTACAAGGACACTCTGTAACAGGGTCATGACTTAGAGGTCTGCGGGTCACAGCTGGTCCTGACAAACAATCGCCAGATGAAAAAAATATATACACGTGTTACTATTAACAGTACTTAAAGGGGTATTAGGCAAAAGTGAATTTTTGGAACTTTCTACCATGTTATAACATTTTTCCCTCATCAAAAACATAAAGAGGTTTTAGATGTCATTCATGCGTGTTTGAGTAATCTAGTGATATCACCTGGCCCCTATTCGAACCCTCCTTGCTGTTAGCTGTAAGGTTCTGTGCAATGCTCAGCCCACAAGTCTACATCACCCATGCTCCCCATGCTTAATGTTAATAAAAAAATAAAAAAACCCGACTTGTGCCATTAACAACCAAATGGATAAGCATGTAAAATGTGGACTGCTAAACAGATCTCTTTCCTCCAAAACTCTTTTAGTAAATGAGTTAATTGGTGACAAAAAACATGGATCTTCTAGCTCTAACTGAAATGTGGCTCCAGCAAGATGATTATGTCAGACTAAATGAGTCTGCTCCACCTAGTCACTTGAATTTTCAGAGCGCCAGGAGCACAGGCCAAGGTGGTGTGGCAGTCATTTCACACTCCAGTTTACTTCTTAGTCCTAAAACTAACAATGCATTTCACTCATTTGAAAGCCTCTTACTGTCAATCACTCGTCCAAATTGGAGAAACCAAAAAGCTGTTTTATTCTTAATAATCTACCGACCTCCTGGTTCCTATTCCGAGTTTTTGATTGAGTTCAGAGCGGAGTTTTTCAGTGACAGTAAAGCTAACAACAGCTAACGGGCGACAGCAGCTCAGTGGGCGACAGTAGCTCAGTTGGGAGAATGTTTGTCCTCTGATCCGAAGGCTGGTGGTTCGAATCCTCTCGGCATAAAAAACATCATTGGCAGAACAGTCAGATCCATTCACCTACAGGTTGGCGGTGCGATTCCAGCTCCCACAGAATACTGTCGTCGTGTCCTTGGGCAAGACACTTAACCCACTTCACCCCCAGTGTCTGCGTACACTGGTGTATGAATGTGTGTGAATGGGTGAGCGGTTCCTTGATTTTCAAACCTAGTGTTAGCTTGAGAATTGTAATAGTTGGGAGATTTTAACGTACATATTGACAATAGCAGTGACTGTCTTAGTAATACCTTCAGTGCCGTGTTCTAAGGCGGCCTACGGTGTGCCGCAAGGTTCTGTACTCAGTCCAAGCCTGTTCACACTTATCACAAAACACGGCATTAACTTCCACTGCGATGCTGATGACACACAGCTGTACTTATCAATGAAACCAGATCAGATTGATGGAGTAGACAAACTTAGTGCCTGTGTGAACATAAAAACATGGATGACACTTAATTATCTGCTGCTTAAATCCATAAAGAGGTCATTGTTCTAGGCCCCAAAGGCCTGCAAGACTCTCTGTCTGACCAGATAGTCACACTGGACAATGTCAGCGTAGCCTCCAGTTCTACTGTAAGGAACCTTGGAGTCTTATTAGACCAAGAGCTCTCATTCACAGCATGGCCCAATTCTATCTACAAGACGCTGTAGTACCACATCATCCAAACAGAGCACTCCGCTCTCAAAATGCTGGGCTACTGATGGATCCTAGAGTGTCTAAAAGCACAGTAGGAGGAAAAGCGCTCAGCTACCAGGCTCCTGTGTTATGGAATCAGCTTCCTGCCCATGTTAAAGAGGCCCCCACAGTCTCTACATTTTCAAAAGAATAAAAGGTAACATGGTTATCTAAATATGTTATGTGTTAACAGCTAATACCCCATAAAATTAACGTGCATATGACAGATTTTCATGTTTTTCTAATTGTGACTTGGTTTGGTGGGATAGTGCCTGCGAGATAGTTTGTGGAAAAAAGTAGAAAAGAAAAGTACATAAAAACAGGAAATAGCACTGAGTTCTAAAACAGAATACCTCTACCTATGTCACCAACACGGACAATTCCATCCAAAATGCAGGAAGAATTCAAACTTTGATTTAACAAAATAAAGGTGTAGACCAGGATTAGAGCTGATGATCCTAGTTTAGTTATTGAACTGAACTACTTTTGTCCTAGTTCAGGCCTGGTTAAAGGTTCTATATTACACAAAATTGACTCATGTGAGCTTTAAACCATGTTATAATGTTACCTCAAACATCCCTTGAGTTGTGTTTTTTTCATTCAGACATATTTGAGTAACCTTTTATTATTAGTCTGTCTACGTCTCCAAAGCTCAAAACGCCCTGTTCCACCTTGAGAGAGAGAAAGGTGGAACAGAGTATGTTCAGTTTGAGAATAGAACTCAGCCTAAATATGCAAGGTTTGTGTGTTAAAAATGAGTGAATGAAACAAAACAATGAGTGAATGAAACCAAACACAACTCCAGGTATGTTTTAAATGAGGAAACAAAATTATAACATAGATGAAAAAATTGCATAATATGGGGCCTTTAAGTGCTGGTTTAGAACTGCTGGTGGACTTGTACTCATAGATATGGTTTAGTTCTGATTTAAACCTAGTTTAGTCTTGATCTAGTCCCGGTTTATGTGATTTAGACCTGGTTCAAGCCTGGATTCTACCGGGTTTACTTTACCTTAGTCCTGGTTTAGTTTTGTTCTTTTCTCACACTAAAAGTCAACATTAGATTGCCGTAGTTGAATTGTACCACTGTGAGGTGTTTGTGGATATTATTGAGAAGAAATATAAAAAAATGGTTTCAAATAGTTCACCTTCAAACCATATTCGCCCCTGTAACTGCTATGGGTGACACCCACTTAGTCCACTTCTTTATACAGTCTATGGAGGCTCCCCAATTATTCCCATATAGACTAAAAATAACCTGATATATGCAACTGCATAACAAAATGTGACTTTTTTTTCTCCTTGTATTATCAGACATTTATAAAAGTGACTCCACCGGACAAAAATATAGGCAGTTAGTGAAATGTATAATTGCATGAGATCAAGTAATTCAAATAAAAGCCACTTGTGCCACCATAATCTCAACAAAATCTATGGGAAACTTTTGCAGTTTTTAGATATATATGTTTTTTTCATTCTTTACAGCCAATAAAACTATACATAACCAATGAACTGTTTCTATTTTTCCACATTTGCCATTTTATGCACAAGCCCCACTGAGCGCTGCATTGTACGGTACAGACAATAGGCCCTAAAACATCTAAGCACGTCAGTCGTTTATCATTGTATTCTGCTCAATGTAATCTGTGCATTGTACTGGTGAATATCTTCCATATGAAACCACATACGTATAATGATGGATATGAGGCATCCTGTTGTGGCTGATAAAATGTTCATGTTCAGCAGATATTGGCTAATTATTGCTGGGTTTCAGATGACATCACAGCAGTCTATAGGCCAGTATTAATGAATACAGATGGGGGCAGCTAAAATTAAAATTACTAAAATGTGAAATTAAGTTATAATACAGTGAGCCCTCGGATTTAGTCAATAATTGAAAATACCAGGTTTAACATTTGTGAATTTACCTTTTAGATATTTCATAGCAAAGCACAATGGTGCAAAATAATATTAGTAGTAGAAGCAGTAGTGGTATTAGTAGTAGTATCGGTAGTATTATTATGAGTAGCAGTAGTGGTAGTAGTAGTAGTAACAACAGTAGTAGAAGCTGTAGTAGGAGTATTAGTAGTAGCAGGAGCAGCAGTAGTAATATTAGTAGCAGTAGTATCAGTAGTAGTAGTAGTCAGGGATTTTTTGGTGTGCAGAATGTAATATTAGTAGTAGAAGCAATAGCGGTATTACTAGTAGTATCACTAGTATTATTATCAGTAGTAGTGTTAGTAGTAGTAGTAGTAGTAGTAGTAGCAAGAGCAGTAGTAGTAGTAGCAGTGGTAGTAGTAGTAGTAGCAGCAACAGCTGTAGTATTGAGTAGCAGCAGTAATATTAGTAGCAGCAGTAGTAGTACTAGTAGCAGTAGTAGCAGTAGTAGTAGTAGTACTCAGGGATTTTTTGGTGTGCAGAATGTAATATTAGTAGTATATTATGTATGTATATATTAGTAGTAGTAGCAGCAGCAGCAGCAACGGTAGTACTGTTATTAGTATCAGTAGTATCAGTAGCAGTATTTGTAGTTTATATAGGTAGTTATTAGTATCAGTAGTATCAGTAGCAGTATTTGTAGTAGTAGTCAGGGATTCTTTGGTGTGCAAAATGTATTATTAGTAGTAGTTAACAGTAGTATTATTATCAGTAGTGGTAGCAGCAGAAGTAGTGGTAGTAGTATTTAGTAGCAGCAGTAATATAGTAATATTAGTAGCACCAGTAGTAGTAGTAGTAGTAGTACCGGTAACAGCAGCAGTGGTAGTACAAGTAGCAGTAGTATCAGTAGTAGTAGTCAGGGATTTTTTGGTGTGCAGAATGTAATATTAGCAGTAGAAGCAATAGTGGTATTAGTATTAGTATCAGTAGTATAATTATCAGCAGTAGTAGTAGTAGTAGTAGTAGTAGCAGCAGCAGCAGCAGCAGTAATACTGAAACTAGTAGCAGTAGTATCAGCAGTAGTATTTGTAGTAGTAGTAGCCAGTGATTTTTTGGTGTGCAAAATGTATTATTAGCAGTAGTAACAGTAGTATTATTATCAGTAGTAGTAGTAGTTATAGTATTTAGTAGCAGCAGTAATATTAGTAGAAGCAGTAGTAGTTGTAGCATTAGTTGTGGTAGTAGTAGTAGTAGTAGTAGTAGTAGTAGAAGAGCAAGGTGCTAATCTGATCAAAAAATGAATCCACAATGCCCACATCCTTTTGCGCTTCACTAATGCAGTATTATGCCCTGGTTAGGGTTATGTAATACTTATACAGAAGTATCACATGTACTGATGTATGCCAAGGTCTGAATCAGGTTTAAAACTGGTCTAGACAAGCACCAGTCCAGGTTTTTAACAGGACTACATCAGAACTCAAGACAGACTAAACCATGACAAAAGAAGCTTTTACAAAGGTCAAATTTGCACACACTGGGACAAAACCGGGACTAAATCTGGAATTAAACCAAGACTAGATCAGGACTAGACCAGAACTAGACCAGGACTAAACCAGGAGTAAATCAAGACTAAACCAGGAATAGACAAGAACTAAACCAGAACCAAAGCAGAACTAAAGGTTTTACAAAGGTCACACTTGCACACACCACATCAAAACTGGGACTAAACCTGGAATTAAACCAGGACTAGATCAGGACTAAACCAGAACTAGACCAGGACTAAACCAGGAGTAAATCAAGACTAAACCAAGAATAGACCGGGACTAAACCAGGACCAAAGCAGAACTAAAGGTTTTACAAAGGTCACACTTGCACACACCACATCAAAACTGGGACTAAATCTGGAATTAAACCAGCACTAGATCAGGACTAAACTAGGAATAGACAAGGACTAAACCAGCACTAGTCAGGACTAAACTAGGAATAGACAAGGACTAAACCAGGAACAAACCAGGAGTAAAGCAAGACTAAACCAGGAATAGACCGGGACTAAACCAGGACCAAAGAAGAACTAAAGGTTTTACAAAGGTCACATTTGCACACATCACATCAAAACTGAGGCTAAATCTGGAATTAAACCAGGACTAGACCAGGACTAAACCAGGACTAAACCAGGACTACAGGACTAGACCAGGACTAAATCAGGGCTTAACCACGGCTGAACCAAGACTAGATCAAAACTAAACCAGGACTAGACCAGGACTGAACCAGGACTGAACCAGAATCAAACCCGGACTGAACCTAAACCAGGACTGAACCAGGACTAAACCAGGACTAGACCAGGAGTGAACCAGGACTAAACCAGAACCAAAACCACGTGGTGATAACATTTTTGAGTTAAAACGATGTAATAGGCAGGAACTGACAAATTGATTACAAAAACATCCAAAATGTGTAGTTGAGTCTGTTCAGAAATATTGTTGCTCTAATTCAATCAACTTGTTTTATTTTTATTTATTGTTTTGGTTTTCCTTGCAAAGTTGTTTACAAAATAAATAATAGTAAATATATTAAGACAATTTTAGGGAAAGTTTTAAAAAGCCATTTAAAAAAAGCTTTAGCATTTCTTTTAGATCTGTACAAATGCATTCTGAGTCAATGAGGGCTCTGAGTGACACCACATTGAGACTAATACTAAACTGGATTTAACTTGGAAGTAACATGGACTAATACAGGTCTTAACTGTCCCTTACTTTGGAACAAATATGCAATGGCTCATATAAGGCATACATTAGCAACCAGTAGTGTCTAATAAACTGACTTTAGCAAAAGTGTTCAATTAAAACTTGCTAGAACAGATAGGAAAATGTGGATGGCTTAAAGGAACTGTGTGTAATAATAAATAATAATCCATGAGCATGAGCGGTCTGTGTCCCCAGATATGTTCAAATCAAATATTGACTTTACTGATAACAATTGTAATGCTGATTTATTCTTCATAACAAAAACTTTGGACATGATGCCTCGTTGTTTATGTTATAATTTGATGTTTTTGTTCTCAAGACGATCATCCATTCAGAGAGCAAAGTGAGCTTCACATGAGTCTCTCATTTGAGTTGCCAGTTTCAATGTTGAAATCCAGTTAGCTTAAACCTAAAAGGCTGATCTGAATAGTCACTACCTAAACCCCAGCACTTACAGACAATCATGAATCAGTGCTAGTTCAGCCTCTGCATCTCAGTGAGTGAACTGTGGAGGTTCTGAGCTTCCACATGAGGCCTGTCCATATACTGAGACTGAACTGTGGAGGTCTGAGCTTCCACATGAGGCCTGTCCATATACTGAGACTGAGAACAACTTGTATGTGTCCTCGATGTGCAGGTTAAGGCACTGGCAACCCAGGTTCAATTGTGATGCAAGAGCGTGGGCTACATACAGTTTCTTTAAAATGTACTCCATTTTAGTGGAATCAAAAAACACTCTATCCCTTCTTGAGCAAATCCCCTCAACTGTGTGCAGCAGATATAAAAAAAAACAAACAAAACAAAAAAACTCACAATTTTTCAAAACTGAGAAATTTGTTTTTGCAAATGAACTCAATTTTCAAATTGGAGTTGCAATCACTTTTTGTCTAAGGCGTGCGGTGCCTCGGCTCCACTCACTAGTCACGTTGATGACTAAACCAGGACTAAACCTGGACTAGACCGAGAGTAAACGAGGACTAAACCATGGATTTTTGTCTGAAGTGCATGGTGCCTCGGTTCCACTCACCAGTCATGTTGATTTTCTGCTCACACAAGAACCAGATCCCTCCAAACCAAAACTAGACCGTGAATAAATAAGGATTAATCCAGGACTGAACTGGGACTAAACCAGAACTAGACCAGGACTAAACCAGGACTAAATTAAGAATAAACCAGGGACAAGACAGGTTTGAACAAGGACTAAAACCAGAACTAGCTGGAGACTAAACAGCACCAAGCCCAGGGCTAGACCAGAACTAAACCAGGACTAACTAGGACTAAACCAGAATTAGACCAAAACTAAACCAGAAAGACCAGAAACAAACCATAACTAAACCAGAATTAAACTAGGACTAATCCAGGAGGACTGAACTTGGATTAACCCAGAACTAAACCAAGACAAAACCAGGACCATACCATAACAAACCATAACTAAACCGGAACTAAACCACAGACTAGACCAGGACTAGATCCAGACTAAACCCAGGATTAAACCAGGACGGAACTAGGACTAAACCATGAACTAGACCAGGACTAAACCAGGAACTAAATTAGGTAGGTCAAACGAAACGAGGACTAGACCAAAAGCGCATAATAGAATAACTTCTCGGTTATGTTGATGACTAAACCAGCACTAAAACAGGACTAAACCAGAACTAGACCGAGACTAAACCGAGACTAAACCAGAACTAGACCGAGACTAAACCAGGGCTAAACCAGAACTAAACCAGAACTAGACCGAGACTAAACACGGATTTTTTCGTTAAAGCGCACAGTGCGTCGGCTCCACTCACCGGTCATGTTGATGTTCTGCTCGCAGGAGAACCAGATGCCGGTGTGGAACTTCCTCATCACGTACTTGTCTTCCCCGGTCTCCCAGATGTACTGCACGAGGCGCGAGTCGTTGATGTTGGAGCTGTTGAAGCGGATACAGAACGCTTGCCTCGTGGTCACGGGCCCGGTACAGAACGGCTTGACCACCTTGCGCGTCCCCTCGCACCAGTAGCTCGTGGTCAGCGCGGACACGGCCAGAAACAGCGCCACAAAGTTCAACGTGAGAGCCAGGGACGCTCTCCGCCGCCGGTCTATCCCCATAGCGGGAATTAGGACTGAACCAGCACTAGACAGAGACTAAACCAGGAAGAACAGAACCAAACAAGAACTAGACAAGGACTAAACCAGAACCGGACCAGAACTAAACCCAGTACTAAATGAGGATTGAACTCGGACTAAACCAAAATTAGACAGGGACTAAACCAGGATTTAACCAGGGGCTAAACCGGAGCTGAACTAGGACCAAACCAGTTCTAGATCGAGACTAAACCAGGAAGACTAGAACGAAACCAGAACTAAATCGGAACTTAACCAGGACTAAACCAAAACTAGACCGGGACTAAACCAGAACTAAACCAGGACTAAACCAGGAAGGGCAGGGCCAAACCAAAACTAGACCGGAACTAATCCAGGACTGAACTAGGACTAAACCAGGATTAAACAGGACTAAAATAGGACTAAACAAGGTCTGAACTTGGGCAAAATCAGAACTAGACCGAGACTAAATCAGGGAGACCAGAACCAAACTAGAACCGGGAACAAACCACAGACTAAACCCAGGACTGAACTAGGACTAAACCAGAACTAGACCAGGACTAAACCTAGAGAGCCAAGGATGCTCTCCGCCGCCGGTCTAATCCCATAGCGGGCGGAGAGGAGAGCGGAGAGCGGGGGAGAACGCGTTACGCACGGCGAAGGTATGGAGGAGTTTAAAATCCGCTTTCGGTAAGGCACGGTACCGGCGCGAGGAAGTCGGGGTCACGTCTCCAATTTACTTAAATCCTCATAATCCGGTTACTCCCGTTGATCGTATCCGCGGCTAATTACGCGCTGGCACCGCTTCCCTGCATGCGCGCTCCGTTCAGTCACATCTGCCACTCCGGTCACATCTGCCGCTCGCGTCTGCCACTCGGCAACTCCGCTCCCTCTCATTTTGTACTCCGTCCCCCTCTCCTCCCCTCTCGTCTCTGCGCGTCACCCACTCCCCCCGGACACTACCTCAGCACCGGCACCGGGGCGCACGGAGCAGTGACACACGCACACACGTACACGGCGTCTTTACTCCCGTGACCTGCTTTATCCCAGTCGTTCCAGTTTTGTGGCAAAACAGATGATTACCGTAAAAACAGCTGCTATCCCGTACGTTTGTCAGGAGAGATTACACGCGCGTCGGAGGGATTTGGGCTAAAAGAATCGAATCTTTCTGCGTATGATTCATTGTTTTGGTTTATTTAAAATCTGTTGAGCAAACTTGGCTACAGCGAGGGGAAAAACGACAGAAACGTGTTTGTCAGCGGTGGTTTAAACTGCTTTTTTACGGGTTATGGGTAAGAGCTGTTGTAATTTAAAGATACATTATGCCAACACCCAACATTTCTATTGGAAAGTCCGCCTCCTGCTTGTCTCCATGGAATGTTCCTCAGTACTATTAAATCTGTCTATCTCCTAAAAAAAAATCCTATCTCGGTGACAGAAAGTTACGAATCAGATCTATATTATTATCACTATATTACATTTCATAAACAAAATAGACTAAAATAAAAAAACAAACAAACAAACAAAACAAAAAAAAAAAAAAAAACACTGATGTCTTGGCTCTAAAAAAGAGGTCTGAGCCTGAAAAACATAGATCCTTACTCTGAGCAGGCTTGTGTCTCCACTAACCTGACTCGTAACTTGGTCTGGTGGAGGGCATTCATTTCATTTATTTTTATTCATTCATGAAATTTCAGTAATTTATTTAATAAAAAAAATACAGTTAAGTTAACACATGGGTAAATAGGAACATGAAGAAGTCTGTGTCTTATTATTACATGACCCTTTTAACAAACAGAAAAATAACTGTTCATTGAGATGGTCAGCCATCACTAAAACAGTTCCCCTTAATACATATCCTTCTATGCAGCACATCATACCACATAATATTTTCATTAATGTTCCTCTATTCCTCTATATTTTTTTCTAACATTTTTTTCAACTGAACAATAGAGCTACAGGATTTTATGTCCTTGTACAGACCATACCACAGCCTTTCACCAGTCACTGAAAAACTTCTCTTCCTGAATAAGGTGCGAGAAAACAGCACACGGAAATGTCCCTTTCTTCTTCTGTCATCAGTGATTAATGTAAAAAGATTACAGATGTTTTCTGGTACCAATCTTTTAGCCACGTTCCACATAGTTATGCATATTTTAAAATCAACAAGGCCTTTAAATTTAAGGATTTTTGACTTAAAGAGTAAAGAGTTCATTTGTATGTTCTCTATTGCCTTCATAACTGATCATTCACATTGGTTTCTTTTGAAGCAGACACAAGACATTTGTATGACTAATGTGGCATTACCCCATACTTCAACGCAATATGAGAAATATGGAACAATTAAAGATGTATATAACAAATGTAAGGAGGTCTGTTCTAAAACATATCTTAACCTATGAAGAATCCCAACACATTTGCCAGCCTTTTTAATGTAACTAATATGAGCTTGCTTGAGTTTATCATCTAATAATACTCCCAAGAATTTTATTTCACTTACCTGATCAATACTAACGTCATCGATAACAAGATTTATTTTACCTTCCTGTTTTTTTGTACCAAAAATCATGTATTTAGTTTTTCCCCAATGAATAAATCATTTATTTTGATCAAAACAGCTCTTCACTTTAACCATTTCTATCTGCAACCTCTTCATTAATTCTGTTAAATTTGGCCCCGGAATGAAAATAGTGGCGTTATCAGCAAATAACAAATCATTTACATATTTGGCTACTTCACAAATGTCATTAATAAACAGATGAAATAATTTTGGCCTGATACAGAAACTTGTGGAATTCCACACACTACATGTTTACATGTAGTGTGTGGAATTGTGTGAACTGTGTGAATTAAACTGAACATATTGCCGTCTACTTCTGAGGCAACTCTCTAACCATTTATGTATATGACCCCTTATACTATCATTTTTCAATTTTAACAACAAAATATAATTAACAGTATCAAAAGCTTTTTGTAAATCAAGGAAAATGCTAACAGTAAAATGCTTTTTATCTATTCCAGCTAATGTGTCTTCAATCATGTGAATTAATGCAAAAGTTGTCGCTCTGTTTGATCTGAAGCCATACTGATTATTGGAAATCAGGTTGTATAATTTAAGAACAAGTCACATTTTTGTGTAAACCATTTTTCTATAATTTTAGAAAACAACACAGAGACTGGTCTATAATTCTTGAATGAATGTTTGTTTCCATTTTTAAATAAGGGAATTACCTTTGCCATTTTTATTCTTTGTGGGAACACTCCAGTGCTAAAGGAAAGATTACAAATATAAGTGAGTGGTTTGAATATGAAGTCAATTGTTTTACTATATACATGTCTAGTCTATCACAGTCTGCCAACTTTTTATTTGGACATTTTCAAGGTGGTGGGCTTGCCACCTGCTCATTGCCATGGAGATGTTGCTCACCCACCTCTGCAGAAAAGTTACACGGAGCTGGTTTATTGAAGTAATTACAGTTCAGTACCATGGACAGTACCACATAGTAGTAGTGTGAAACATGCCTATTCCACACAGCACGGTGGAATCTGATTGTGAGGTGAGTGCCATTAGGCACTATGCCAAAAGTTCTTAATAAATACATGCCTTTATCTGTCTGGAGAATCTAAAGTAAATCAAATGTCCTATAAACCGGAAAATGTGTCCTGTCCCAGTACAGATGTATTAAATATGCAGCTCTGGAGATCAAAATAAGTCCACTGTGTCTTCATCTAATTATGTGTTTTAGTTTCCAATAATCAGGAAGAGCACTGTTAGCATGCTAGTTGTTGTAAGCTCCACCACGACGGCATGCTAGTGTTGTAAGCTCCACCACGACAACAAAACTCTGCTCTGGTCTCTGAGAGTTGTGAAAAGTGCTTAGAAACTCATTGTGATTTGTCTCCATGGAGCTGTTAATGCATTGTCTAGAATGTTACATAATATGATATTATTCTTATCTATCTCCATGGAGACAAGCGGGTGGCCCCACATGGTCAAGTTACAGGTCAGATCTGTGGAGAGGTGGCCACGTTCATGGAAAAAAAGGCTTGTTTATGATGTGTTTTTAAGCAATAAAAACACCTGCAGGGTGCTCCTCTTCATGGAGCGGAGACATCTGTTCTGGATGCTTTCTGGACAACTCCCTGGAGAGGTGTTCCAGGCATGTCCCACTGGGAGGAGGCCCCGTGGAAGACCCAGGACACACTGGAGGGGACTATCTCTCTTGGCTGTCCTGTCCTCAGGATCATCCCAGAAGAGCTGGAGCAAGAGTGTGTGGAAAGGAAAGTCTGTGCATCCCTGGTCAGGCTGCTGCTGTGAGTGTCTGAATGTTTGATTATGCCTCTGTATTCTTTTAATATCTACTCATGCCAAACTGGAAAATTTATACAAAACAAATCTCCCTACAGGTACAAATAAAGTCACCTGAACCTGAACCCAGCGGAAGAAAAAAGATGGATGGATGGATGGAAGGGCATCTGAGGGGATTTACTGGGATATAGGAGGAAGTGAGAGTATCTGACACACAGGGATATGGGAGGAGGAGGGGAGGGCATCTGCAGATGAACCATTTGACATTTGACATTTGACCTGCCCCTATATCAGTTACACACACATATATATATATAAATGATATTGTATTTCACAAAACTGACAATTATAAACATACACAGCACCTCCTTAAATTAGTGTTAAAGCAGACCTATTCTGCAAAATGGACTTTTCAGAGCTTTTAACCATATTATAGTTATTTCCCCTCATTTACTCACCCAAAGTTGTATATGGAGTTATTTGTGCATGTTTGAACGATCTTTAATCACTTATTTTCAAGATGCCATTTTGCAGATCAACTCCTGTTTTGACCACCATTGGTACACGCCCACTGCTCTATACTGTTTTAGCTTTTTGTTGCGATGATGTTTATGGCGATGTCAGCTCCCACTGAGCACCACAGTTTTCTAATGCGAAAGTCAGTGGACTTCTTTCTTTTATTAAATTGCTATTGAAAATGTCCATTTTATAACATAATGATCCACGGGTGTCATAGATTAGAACTATATAGCAGACACAAGAACAACAGGTCTTCTTTAATGTCACTGCAGCTGTTCAGGCGGTTGTTTTATAATTGGTTTGGAGTCAATCTATAATACCCACCATTTCCCATACGAGCTCACTGGACCTGAGCGCCTGAATGGTCTTGGCCGCTCTGAAAATGAGCCATGCTTTATGCTCCAGTGAGATCCACAGTGGGATCACCTGTAGGCACCTCCACACTCATGTTGTCATTATGTGAGACCTGGGTCATTCTGGCTTCAAAAACACAACAAAGAAAATGGACACACTATAGGCAGGTAACACACGTACACTATGGTCACATGCTGAATGTCAAATCGCCAGCCGTATATAGTATAAATGTGTGTGTTTTTGGTTAGGGATGCACTGATAAATCTTTTTCAGTTCTGATACTGATTTCAATACTATAGCTTTAATTATACCGATAGTAACCGATACCAGTGCAGAAAACAGCATTTATTTCTTTAAATAAAAATAAAATAAGACAAAACTGCTCCAAATATGTTGTAATTTATCCTATGCTCCTGTTATTTATCTCTTAATCAAATACAAAATAGTTTGTATAAATAAAAATTTAAACATCATGAGACTGTCTGGGCTGACTACGACCAGTAAATAGTTTTATTGCTTCAGTTTATATGACCAACCAGGATATTTAATCAGTTGAGCCGATATTCACAAGCCGATATATGACCTAGCGATTTTTTTCAGTATCGACACCAATATCCGATACCAGTATAGGATCGGTGCAGCCCTGTTTTTGTTCAGAATCTACTTATTCTCCAACACTGTTAATAAAGGAACTGTATGTAGCCTGCACTCCTCCAGTCATAAAAAAGTTACTACAATCACAACTGAACCTGGGTTGCCAGTGCAGATAGAAAACACACACAAGTTTTTCTCATTCTCAGTATATGGACAGGCCTCATGTGAAAGCTCAGAACCTCCAGAATTCACTCACTGAGCTGCAGAGGCTGAACTAGCACTGATTAATGATTGGCTGCACGTGCTGGGGTTTAGGTAGTGACCATTCAGATCCGAGAGTCCTTTTAGGTTTAAACCAACTGCACGTGCTGGGTTTAGGTAGTGACCATTCAGATCCGAGAGTCCTTTTAGGTTTAAACCAACTGAATTTCAGCATTGAAACTGGCAACCCAAATGAGAGGCTCATGTGAGGCTCATTCTGCTTTCTGATTGGATAATTGTCTTGAGAACCAAAGCACCAAATTCTAACATAAACAACCTGGACATCATTCTAACTGATTCTTACTTAGATTTAAACATCTCTACCTCGTATGTGGGGACACAGTCAGAATCTTAAAGTTTCTTTAAAGGTGCAGTATGCAACTTTTCTGATGAGGGGTTCGTCACCATGGAGATGTATATATTTTGGAATATTGGAATACTGGAATATTTTACGGCATGGCATTAAATCTATCTTTTTTCATTTTGTCCATTTCAGGGGCTTTATTGCTTGAAAATACCTGCATTCTTACTATGAAGGGGGATCATGGAGTGGGGTCTCCACAGACCCAAGATGTAACTTGGAATCGTGGCATCAACTACTTGTCTCCATGGAGGTTTAATGCTATAATGTACAGAATATATAATGGTGGTATTATGCAAAATCAACTTTTTGGAGCTTTCTACCAAGTTATAACCTTGTTCCCTGATCAAAAACATGCCTGAAGAGGTTGTATATATCATCCATGCATCCCGGGCCCTATTCAAACCCCCCTTATGGTTAGCCGTACGATTCTGTCCAATGCTCAGCCCACAGTCCTATGTCACCCATACTCCCACGTAACAATTTGCCATAAATATACAAAAACATGATACAAAACTGTACAAAACCACTAGACAGACCTGATGCGATGTGCAGTAGTTTCATCAGTGGGATGCAGCTGATTGTGTTGTAATAGTGCACTGACGAGGGACTGACTTGACACAGGAAGCAAAGGGAGGGAGGACCTAGAGAGTCGAAAACAAAAATTAAACTTATAAAACATGTTCATATGATGTTTTTTGGTGAATATAGCATTTTTAAAACAATAAAATGTAACATAGTGATCTAAATATGTTTTGTGTTAGCAGATAAAATACCCCCTCTTTAAGGAAAGGTAATCCCATCAGCATGAAAATAAGCAGGTAGTGGACCCCCATTACCAGAAAAGTTACATGTGAACCTTAAGTTATGGATACAGGAGCATTGCTGTGCTGGGCCCTATAATATTTAATATTCAAATGTGTAACATTTCAGAATTGATCTCATAATGGATGTTTTTATTGCTCTCCAGAGCTGCTTTAAAGTAGTAACATTTTAGTACCATGGACAGCACCGCTCAACAGTTAGAGAAATGGCTCACTCAGTTACCAGTTTGGCTTTGTACCCGAGATGTATTTGCTTTGCCTGAAATGTTCCACAGTATCACATTTAACTTGGATTTAGTTTATCAATTATAATATGTATCTTTACTTTAAGCAGGCTTGTGTCTCCACTGACCTGACTTGTAACATGGCCTGGTGGAAGGCATGCCACCTGCTCGTCTCCATGGAGATGTTGGAGCTTATTTTACTCTAGTTTATGATCTATGTTATAATGTGGTTTCTTTCTCACAAACAGACCTGGAGTTGTGTTTTGTTTCATTCGCACATATTTACTACACAAATCCTACATATTTAGGCTGAGTTCTTCTCTCAAACTGAAAACATTCTGTTCCACCTTGTGATGTAATGTCGTAATACAGGACATGCTACACTGTGTTTTTTAAACCCCATACACCTTCACTAGAATCATTTGGATAATTTCAGCCCTGGAATTTCCAATCTCTACTAAATAAAAATAAAAGGTAGATTTGAAAACTGCCGCTTCATGACATCACAAGGTGGAACAGAGCATTTTGAGCTTTTGAGATGCAGACAGACTAATAACGCAGGATTACTCAAACATGTGTGAATGAAACAAAACACAACTCCAGATGAGGTAAAAATATTCTAACATTGTGTAATATAGGACCTTTAATGAAGTAATTATGTTTCAGTACCATGGACAGTACCGCGGCAGTTGCTAGTGAGACAGTTCATTCAATTAGAAGTTTGGCATTGCATCTAGAAGCATTAAAACCAGTGTACCTAATAATATAGTCAGTGGGTGTAACAGATATGGCAGAGTTTATATAAATATTGTCCACCGCTGAATGAATCTAATGAATCTATTTTTCTTAGCCGGGGGAAGGTACGGCCCTCTGCTCTGCTCTGTGGAGAGAAGTCACTGCTCACTGAGAACTTATCAGGCCACAAACAGATAGCACTGCTCATAATGACATCCTGAGAATGGAGAGAGAGAGAAGGAGAGAGGAGAGAGGGAGAAAAGAAAGAGGGGAGAGAGAAGAGAGAGAGAGAGAGTGAGAGAGAGAGAATGGTGGGAGAGGCGGAAAAGAGAGGGTGGAAATGATGAGGCAGGGGGGAAAAAGAGGGGAGAAAATGAGGAGACAGGTGGGAGATCGAAGAAGGAGGGAAAGAAGGGAAAGACTGGGGAAGAAGGAGAAGAAGAGGGGAGACGGAGGAGATAGAGGAAGGGAGAGAGAAGGAGGAGAGAAGGAAGAGACGGGAGGGGAGAGAGAGAATGAAGAGAAAAGGGGAGAAAGAGTGGATAGATAGGGAAAAGAAAGAGGAGGGGAGAGAGAGAAGGGGGGAGGGAGAATGGGGGAAAGATAGGGAAAAGAAAGAGGAGGGGAGACAGGAGACAAGGGGAGAGAGAGGAGGTGAAAGAGGGAATGCGAGGAGGAGAGAGAGTGGATATAATGAGAGTGTGAGGGAGGGAGGGGATGAAAGAGGGGAGAAAATGAGGGCAGACATGGGGGAAGATGGAGGGAGAGAAGGGAAAGATTGGGGAAAGGAGAGAGAGAGGATGGGAGAGAGAAGGGAGAGAGAGGGGGAGAAAGGGAGGAGAGATAGGGAACAGAAAGAGGAGGGGAGAGAGGAGACTAGGGGAAAGAGAGGTGGGAGAGTGAAGAAGGAAAGATTAGGAAAGACAGAGTGAAAGAGGAGAGAAAGAGAAAGAGAGGGAGGGGAGAAAAGAGAGGAGAGATAGGGAAAAGAAAGAGGAGGGGAGAGAGGAGACAAGGGGGAGAGAGGAGGGGAAAGAGGGGATGCAAGGAGGAGAGAGAGCGGGAAGAAATGGTGATATGATTAGAGTGTGAGGGAGGGAGGGGGAGAAAGGGGGAGAAAATCAGGGGAGAAGTGGGAGAGGGAAGAAGAAGGAGGGAAATAAGGGAAAGATTGGGAAAGGGAGAGAGAAAGAGGAGAGACGGGAGAGCAAAGAGAAAGGTAGAGGAGAGAGCAGAGAATTTAAAAAGTGAAGTAAAGAGAAGACAAAGAAAAAATGTGCAAGAGAGAAGTGAGACAGAATAAAGAGAAGAGAGAGCACAGAGAGAGAGAGAGAAGAATAAAGGGCAGAGAGAAGGGGTAGAAAAG
>KN485729.1:24018-34563 GCA_000787095.1 Periophthalmodon schlosseri
GAAAGAGTAAAGGAAAAGGGGTGGGAGAGAGAAAGACAGAGAGAGAGAGTGAGAGAGAGAGAGAGAGAGAGAGAGAGAGAGAAAGAGAGAGAGAGACTCTGGTCGGGTGAATGGACAGTTTTCTATCAGCGACCCACAAATCTAAACAGACAGGCCAAACGTGTGAGCAACCCAAACCTCCAGCCTGCCCTGCGCATCCTATTCTCAGTCTGCAATTTTCATTCAAATGAACCCCCCTCTCTCACCCGAGGAGGAGGAGGAGAGATAGGAGCTTCACTCGTGAAAGGCAGAGAAAAGAAAGCAGACAGTTTACAGTAAACAGTTATATAGCAAAGGTTTAGTAAGTAAGTATATTTTATTTGTATAGCGCTTTTAACAGATAAAAATCACAAAGTGCTTTACATGAATAAACTTAAAAAAAAAATGTTAAAATGTAAAATGTAAAATTTGATTATTCTCAATAAAAACTATGAGAACCAAAGTTTGTTTCTGACAGGGATATTAGAGCATGGGAGGGCATCTGACCCACAGAGATATACAGTAGGATGGGAGGGCATCTGACACAGAGGGATATACAATAGGAGGACAGTAGAGCATCTGACACACAGGGATAAACAGTGGAAGGATAGTAGTTCAACTGACACAAGGATATTAGAGGATGGGATGGCATCTGACATGACAGGGGAGGGCATCTGACACACAGGGATAAGGAGGACGGGAGGGCATCTGACACACGGCTCTATAACACTGCTGTCATATAGTGATACAGTGCTGTTTGGCCTGTAGCCTGCGTGCGGTAGATCCTTTGAGATTAAAACCATCATTCTTCCCGACCCCCCGCTGTGACGGAACCCCCCCCAACCATCACCCTGCACCCATCACCCATCCTTAACCCCCCACCCCACCCATCGACCCCCCTCCCCTCGTACACGGATACACTAGGCGACACAATGGATAACCACAGAGTCCTGCTTCATAAATAATACCGGGGCTCGTCTGTGTTTGCGTCAATGTAAAAGGCCATACAGTAGATCAATACTACATCATTGTGTGTGTGTGTGTCTGTGTGTGTGTGTGTGTGTGTGTGTGTGCGCGCACGGGTGTGTGTGCGTGTGGGCGGGTATTCATTACATTGTAGGGACTCAAATCTGTACACACACACACACTCGTCAAGTTCCCACGACATGGATTAAAGTTCAGATATTGGTTAAAATAGATTAAAGAGGGGGTATTACACTTCTATGGGATATTAACTGCTAACACATAACATATTTATATCACCATGTTGCCTTTGATTGTTTTCACGAAAAGCAACGTATAAAAATGTTTAATAAGTTTCAGTTGTAGAGCAATTTCAGATATGACATTTCTATACTTGATAAAAATGAAACCAAAGCTTATATTTTGGAATTTCTTTAAGTAGGTACAGTTTATATATAGTAAAACAGGAAGGCATAAGAAGGCAACAATATACAGTAGGAGGATGGAAGGGCAACACACACAGGGATATAGGAGAAGGGGAGGGCATCCGACGCACAGGGATATACAGTATGATGAGAGGCAATATGACGCACAGGGATACAGGAGGGTGGGAGGGCATCTGACACACATGGATCTACAGTAGGAAGATGGGAGGTCATCTGACCCATAGTGACATAGGAGGATGGGAGGGCATGTGACATTTTGGAAGGTGGTTCTGCCATCCACATCACATCAGGTTTGTGAAGTTGTAGTGTATTGTTTTGTATTGTGCTTTTGTATATTTATGGAGTAATGTCCCTATAGAACAGAGAAACCCAACATGAGTGTGTGTGTGTGTGTGTTGCTATGTGTTCTGCCGTTGGACACACTTGAGTGCTGTTTACATGACTGCAGAATGGATACCGAAATATAACAGTGGAAATGGATCACATCTGAAGTGCTGCGGTTGCAGAACCATTAGTCTATGTAAATCCTACACAGTTCCTCTTTGTCATCACAACTGTCAGGCATATTATGTTAAAAATGCAAATAGTTTCTGGGTATACTTGAAGAGCACAACGGAACTTTTCTGGCGGGGGATCTGCCTCCTGCTTTTCTCCATGGATAAGTTATTAATTTGACTGAAATGTTCCACAGTATGGCATTAAACTTACCTCTTACATTGATTTCATTATGGGTGATTTTATTGTTGAGATATATCTTTTAAAATATGCATTCTTATAGTGACCAAAGCTGTTAGATATTTAATGTCATAGTGTGGAACATTCCAGGCAATGACATCTTGAAGTTATGGTTATGGACCCTCTCATCAGAAAAGTTACATAGAGTACTTTTAAATGGTTGTAACTGCGTGAACATGATGATAAAATACAATCTAAATCATACATTACAACAGGCCAGTCAATATATATCAGACTTAGACACAAACAACAAATAGCAATCAGCACACTCGCCAAAACTCAATTTGCTCATAAACTTGTGAATATTGATAAAAAATATGATGATTAAATAAATAGCCACCCAAACCCAAAGCCTTACTGTCCATAACAAGGCAGCAGTACCAACAGTGTTCAAACAAGTAATGCACCACCAAAACCCCACTCTCCGGAGTGTTCCCCAACCCTGCTGATCCAGCTGACCGGCTTTCTGTCAACAGCCTCGGACAGTGATCATCGCTCTGCCTCTGCTCATTCTCCAGGGGGACCGCAGACAGCGTATCCATGATCTCCCACTGCCCAGATCCCGTCACCTATTTGTGTCCTTGCCTCTGCGCAGCACCTGGTCTCCGGGTTTGGCACATGATGGGCATTTGCCACAGGGCTTTGAGGGCCGCTCCATGGTCAAAAGCAAATAAAATTTCGGTTTACAATGAAATTAAAATAACACTTTGTTTTTCACTGTCCAATTTTGGTTTTAAACCCAAAACAAGTAACGGATTGTTTTCAGGTTTTCTATTTTGTTTTGAGACTGGGGAACGGGAAAGAGCTATTTTCGATTTTGGATTTCCCATTTCAAAACAAAAATAAAATGGCCGTGATGTACATGGACCAGAAAGCTGCACTAGCTCACTGGCTCAGTGGGGCTGAAGATCGCTCTTATACTACTTTGCGGTTGACTCGTTCTGTAGAGCAAGGCTATGGTGCTTCATTGCCCAGCGAAGCTCATCTTCTTCGGGCCAGATCACTGGCCACTGGGTGCAGTGCAAAGGGCTGCTCCTCAAAGAACACAAAATCAGCCTATTTTAATTGAGAGTGTGAAATTAAATAATGACTTGTTTTTCATTTGCCGATTTCGGTAACAAAAACTGATTATTTCCCTATTTTTCATTTTGAGACTGGGAAATGAGTCATTTTCTGATTTTGGATTTCTATTTCAAAACAAAAATCAAATGGCCAACAGGTTTGGTTTTTGATTATAAATGGTAAATCAAATGAACAAAGGGGGGGCAGACATAAGGAGGATTACTATTCATTAAATCATTTAGCTTTATTGATTTTACATCCCCCTAAAGAGTGGGAGGCTGTAAGTGGGACCCGGGCAGTGAGGGAAAAACTGGTGGTAGAGCTCAGCGCTGCTCACATTGGATGGCAATTTCTGTAAGAGTTAAACCCTCAATTGAGGACTCACAGGTTTGACACTGGGAGTGCTGCAAGCCACTGCCACAGACAGGTGAAGAGGTCTGGGTGTGTGCTTCATGGAGGATCTGCTCATATGATGTGGTCCTGCCTCTGGAGCAGATACAGCTTTTTAATGGACAGTGAGGAAAATATAGAGGGCAAGGAAGGCAAGACAAATGTATCTGTATAGCACAATTTATACACAAGGTAATTCAAAGTGCTTTACAGAATAAGAAAGACATTAAAATCACAATACAACAAATCAAAAAATAAATAATCATTATAAAATTAATATTAAAAGAGAAGAGTGCAGAATAAATAAATTTCGGTCATATGCACAGCTAAACAGAACCGTTTTGAGCCTGGATTTAAACATTGTCAAAGTAGAGGCCTGCGTCACATCTTCAGGAAAATTGTTCCAGGTTTTAGCTGCATAAAACTGAAATGCTGATTCCCCATGTTTAGTCCTGACTCTGGGCACCAGCAGGGGGCCGGTCCCTGAAGTCCTCAGAGTGGGAGATGGTTCATATGGCACTAACATGTGGGAGATGTACTTTGGTGCTAGGTCATGGAGAGACTTCTACACAAGCAGAGCTGCTTTAAAGTCTATTCTCTGAGCCACAGAAAGCCAGTGCAGAGACCTGAGCACAGGACTTATGTGCCTGTAAGTGCAGAGACTGAGCACAGGACTTATGTGCCTGTACTTCCTGGTTCTAGTCAGGACCCCAGCAGCAGCATTCTAATGTACTACAGCTGTGTTAGAGAGTCCATTATTGCCCCTAGATTTCTAGCCTGATGAAGGCTTTGAAGGTTTTAAAGAGCAGTGACTGCTGACATTTTTTCTTTGTTTCCGTGGACCAAAAACTTCAACCTTGTCTTAGTTTAGCTGAAGAAAGTTGTTTTGCATCCACACACTGATCTGTGAAGCTGCATATTAACTGGCCTAAGAGCAGCATGTAGGGGTTGAACAAAAGAGGTCCCAGGATTGACCCCTGGGGCACCCCACAGGTTTGTTCATCAATGACAACTCTCAACATGAGAGTTGTCATCGTGAGAGCAGATCGGGACCCCTGTCTGCTGTACATCTCCATCTCAAAGCCACTAACTACTCCTGTGAAGAAAGTGAGGTACAGATCCTTGCCAATAAGAAGAAATAGTTTGAGGAGGGAGTTAAAGAGGCTATATTTGTTAAGAAAGACAGTACATCTTTGAATAGAAATGGGGAACTTAGACATTATCTATTACCAATTTACATCCATCAGACCAAATCTAAACAAAGAAAAGAATAGGGATAGCCAGTAAGCTAACAGCTGTGAGATCACCCATTAGGGGCCTGAATGATTATGCAAACCCATCCCTTCAAAAGGATATAAGGCAGTGTTACAACAGCAGAAGAAGCTGCTTGGATGGGCAGTGAAACTTCCTCACGCTAAAAGTTTTCCATTTGACAGAACTGAATTTTCTTTTCCTATGGAACCTACCTGTATGACTTACACAGACATGATCCATTGATGGCAAGCCTCCCAGTCGAATTGTGAGCCTCTACAACCCCATACAACGGATCCTGTGGTAGAACTGCATCTTAGTTTGTTCTGGGACTATAGATTATTATTGTAAATGTGTTGTGCACTCTCTATATTTTTGTAATTGAAGTTCACATTTAATTACAATTATTATCCAACAGGTGTTCAGTGGTTATTGCTATTCCCTCAGCTCTTACAAGCCTAGAGGTCAAGACGTGTACCTCAAAGTGGGTTGCAAAAACTCAAATTAAAAACAAAAACAAAGGACCCAAAGACTCAAAACAAAGACTTACAAAAAAACTCAGCAGTTGTAGACATACAAACCAAAATCCATCCCCTCACACACAACATCCTCCACCATCCTCTCCCACTGTTTTATGGAGCTTCTTGACCTCAAACTTTCTCCTCCATGGCCTCAGCTGCAGGGCCTGCTTCTGTTCCTAAGCCACTGGACACATGTTTCCATCCAGGGTGGCTGTCTCCCTCGGTCTCTGTTGTTGCTTCCCTGACAAAACACTCTTCTCACATAGTGACTTAGATCACAACCTGTTTCTGTTCCCACCAGTCTGACAGCACATCCAGTTGCTTAGCAAGCTAGTCATTCTCTTCAGTCACCTTTGTGATCTGGTTTTCAAATGCAGTGATTCAGCCCTTGGGGTCCTCCACTTGCATTGTAACAGCAGAGAACTTAACAGACATAATCTCCACAACATCCGCCTTTATGTCACATCATCTGCAACCCTCTGTAGGGCATTTCCTATTTCCACGATCTTAGCAATGAACTCACACATGCTCATCCCCTGCTCAGATCAGCTGGATGTAAACTCCTACAGTAGCTTCAGTACCCATCTGAAGGTGCATCTGGCCTTTTTTATGCTCTTATTTCCGATTAAAAGGCTTCAAATTGGTCAAAGAGTAATGAGCTATGGAAGTGGGGAGAGTCTTACAGTTTAAAACTCAGTACAATAACAAGAACTTATCAGAGTCTTGCTAAAGGGCGGTCATTACCAGTCCATTCCCTCACGTGAGTCCCCCTAAATCATCTTCTTGACTTTGGTCTCTCTGTGGTCTCTAATTTAAATATACAGCAATATTCTTTGTTGTAAACATACATTCAATACATTCTTATTTGAATTTAGACTTTGTTTCACTGTTTTTATAAGATTTCTATGTACAGGGACCCTGCAAAAAGCTGCAACATTATGTGGACGTTCTGTTTGGATATTTCATTCAAAAATAGTGAATTTGCAATAATATAGACACCTGCCCCCGATCTGAAATTATGACATAACAATGAATATTTTTTTCTAAAAAGAAACCAAACAAAAAAATAAATTTTGTTTGAATAAAAAAAAGAATTAAAAATATATATTAGTGACAAGAACCTTAGTCGCTGTAAATATCTAACCACATCTGTCTAACCACAACATCTGCAGATTAACTAGAGACATTTGACCTGCCCCCACCTCACTTACACAGTAAAGGGATGTAGGAGGATGGGACCCACCCATAACCTCCCCATAACCAAAAGGCCTGTGTGTGTGTGTGTGTGTGTGTGTGTGTGTGTGTGTGTGTGTGTGTGTGTGTCTGTGTGTGTGTGTGTGTCTATGTCTGTGTGTGTGCGTGTTTGCATGCAGGGGTATTTATCACATTGTGGGCACTAAAATCTATACACACAGTCAGTAAAATTATAAACTTCACTGAAATAAAAAAAAAGGTTAGGTTAGCCTTTATTGGTAAAAGAAAAAATCAAATCTGTTGAATGGACAAAAAGTTGTAGGAGTGAAGACGTTTCGCTGCCCATCCAAGCCCCTTCTTCAGTTCACGTCAGATTAGTAGTTAGCATTTATTGTCTCTGTAGAAAATGTCCTCTGCATTTGAACCATTGTTCAATGCTGCTGAGACTTGGTCAGGACTACCTCACCTGGAGGATGTAGTGAAAGGTTAGTCAAACCTACATTTTAAGGTTTGGCAAGTAATGACTATGGTTAAGGTTAGGATCTGTCTCCAGGAATTGAATGGAATGGAATGCAATGTCCATATAGAACAAGGAAATCCAACATGAGTGTGTGTATGTGTGTTACTATGTGTTCTGCCATTGGACACACTTGAATGCTGTTTACATGACTGCAGCATGGCTAGGGAAATCTAACAGTTAAGTGCTCACTACTGAAAAGCTGAGGCTGCATTGTCAGAATAATTAAAATCTCATTACAAACGCTACATAATTTCTCTTTTTAATCACAACTATTAGACAAGTTATTTAAAAACAAGTTACTCGGTACTTCAGTTGTTGTAACATTGTGGCAATTGTTAACAGGCGGTGGTTGTGTGACTACCACTCTCTCCTCAGAGGAAGATGGTAAAAATTAGGTACAGTGCCTTTAATTCAACTTTTTTATATGTAATAAAGACATTCCAAAAAACACTCAATATAATAATAAAATATATATATATATTATCTTTGTATTTGTGAATGCCAACCAGCCATATACTGGAACCTTTATTGCTGCTTGCAGTTTTTCCTACATAGCCCTGTTTGTATTGCACCATCCCTGCCTTACACCACCTGTCCCAGTCCATTCTTCACCTCTTGATCTATGCTGTGACTTCCCATTGTAAAAAACACCATCTTCTCTTTGGCGCGGCATTCAAGGACACACCGTAGATTCTGTTGGCAGTGATGACCCAGCCTGGCCCTGATAAAAGCAGTTTGTCAGGCACAAATATCATTCTTAAGGCGGACCAGAATTCTTAAGGTGGTTTGTGTGCATTTGGTCCAGAAGTGAAAGGGCAGAAGAGAGAATTTTGTTCATACTGAGTACATTTAAAGCTGGGGCACCTGATTTTCAAAATGTGAAAATGTATGTATTTAAATTTACCTAACTAGTCTCTAGCTCTCACAAATCCTTAGGTGCATCACTAGTATTCACATGCAAGAAATATTGGTCCCCTACCACAGCTTTAGAACAGCTTTTTCAGACAGAAAAGTGATGCAGGGTGGCCTCGCAAATCCAGAATTTTATCTCTCTGTATTTTTTATACAGACTGATATCATTCTCATCCACATGCCCTCCGATGCGTCTCAAGCTCAGTTAAACGTGACCATGCAATCAGATTTGTATTTTTTTTTTTTTTGGTAACACATGTGAAACAAAGGAGCTCATTGGTCACCTATGATTTACAAATAAAATCTAATTTATCTCACCTTAGATTAACAGAGATTAATCCTTCTCTCATTAATTCTGCAGAAATCCATGACGTTTTTCAGCCCAGTGTGATATTTTATTTTCCCTTTATTATTTCCAATAAGGATAGGATATGATAAGGATAAGTCCCTGACTGGCTAATCCACCTGTCAATCAAACCCATTTGAAAGCAGGAAGATTCACTGGTGACCAGACTCGTAAAGTATTGAAGAAGTGTGTTTTCTGGAACCCAGGCAAGAAGCTGGGTGGACCACCCTAAGAGCCAATCAGCTCTCATCACAAAACGTCATATAGTGACTGACATGGGTCATGGCTTAAGCTTGTAATAAATAAAATGTTGATAATTAGATGAAGTGGTTACAAGCTCATCATAATCTGACTAATATGTGATTTATAGACCTTTAAACTTACTTTAAAAACATGCAAATTGAACAATCTGATGTGAGTAATCAGAGGGACCATGATCAGAAAGAAATTAGGTGATTTTTCTGTTTACATTTATTTTTTTAATAATATTTTTGCTACAAAAATCTGATAATAATCAGATTCATAGTATGCACGTAACCGCAGCCAGTGTCAGAAACAGAAAACAGAAAACAGAAGCTACTCATTTATGAGAAAATGTTGGATACTTCAAAATCAGATAGCTCGAGTAACCAGATAAGAAATGTGATCATCACAACACCTTGTGACATGTATCAGTGAATCAGTGGATTTTTAGTGTAAGTGTTGTATTTGGAAGACAAAGTATACATTTTAAATAATTCTCTCAGTTTTTTACATTTTCTATTTAATTTTTATCATAGCCAGTTTATCCTTTTTGTTAAATTTCACATTTTTATATAGTGCTTTTCCACCTTTGAAGTACTCAAATCACTTTACATCACAGAGCCACTTGCATTCAGAGTCTGTGGACACTAGGGGTGAGGGAGGTTAAGTGTCTTGCCCAAGGACAGTGGATTTGACTGCTCAACCAATGATGTTTATGTCAAGAGTGGGATTTGAACTGCCAACCTTTGGATCAGTGGACAAACACTCTACCAACTGAGCTACTGTTGCCCCTTTTTAGCAAAATTCCATAGCCCAAGGAAGTGACTTAAGTTACACACAAACAATACATAATATACAATAATTTATGTCTGTTACAGTGATTTAGCAAACACATAACTCCACTCCATTCAATCACCAACCAGGCTTATTGGAATAACAATTATTTATTTATTGGGTAATACGTTTACTGGCAGTTGCATTTTGGTCTGATTGGTCTGTTCATTCCTTGTCACAGCTTGTCCTGTTTGGATGTGGAAAAGTGAAATACGCTGCAGAGGATGGATAAGCCCGTCAGAAGCGCTGATATACGATTGTTTACTGGTGTCACCATGTTTACTGTCTTTTACCACTCACTGTCGATTCTCATCACATTAGAATCCTGTCGAGTCGGAGCTGTGTAAGAAACAATAGCCGCTTTATGAGGTACACAGGTTTACACACTGTTAAAGGTGCTATGTTACATAAAATTGACTCTTGTGAGCTTTCAGTCATGTTAGAATGTTGTTATCTCCTCAAAAACATACCCAGAGTTGTGTTTTGTTTCATTCACACATGTTTGAGTAACCCTATAAGGCTATGTGCACCCCCAAAGCTCAAAATGCTCTGTTGTGTTTTGTTCATTCACACATGTTTGAGTAACCCTATAAGGCTATGTGCACCCCCAAAGCTCAAAATGCTCTGTTCCACCTTGTGATGTCATGAAGCGGTAGTTTTCAAGTTAACAGCTCCTTTTACCCATTGTGTAGTAGAGACTGGCAATTCCAAGGCTGAAATCATCTAAATGATTGTGGCGGCGGAGCACTTCCTGTATTACCACATGACATCATGTGGTGTAACAGAGTGTTTTCAGTTTGAGAGAAGAACTCAGCCTAAATATGCAGGGTTTGTGTGTTAAACATGTGTGAATGAAACGAAACGCAACTCCAGGTCTGTTTGTGATGAGGAAACAACATTAGAACATAGATCAGAAAATAGCATAATATGGGTCCTGATGTTAATTTTAAGTATCTTAAATTATTTTCTTTAATTTCATATGGTTGATTTATTATTGTAACCAAGTGGGATGAAGTATAGTGAAGCAGTGATTCTCTTTGGAGGTCAAACCCCTCAATATTGGACTTATATTGGACAATACTGGACTATTGGAATTTAACAACATGGTCA
>KN485730.1:0-17923 GCA_000787095.1 Periophthalmodon schlosseri
GTCCTCCCAAACAACCAATCACAGCGCTGCGTTCGGACTACTTTGGTTTAACCTTAAAGGGATTTTCCGGATTGTAAGAGTGGGGTAGGATGGGGTGCCTCTGGATTATAAAGACCATTACTGGAGTTTGATCCTGGTCAGCACAACCGGGCCTCCTGGAGTGAAGAGGGTTAAGTACAAGGGACACTAAATGGTGGAATAGTGGTCAGACCTAGACTCGGTTAGAGGGGCTGTTTGGGTTTTTCAGTGTGGGGTTTGAATGTTCTCTTCACACAGTTAAGCAATGGGACCGAAGATTGTCTAAGTTTGCACATTTTTTAGTGCATTCTATTATTTATTTTTGTTTGCCCTCATATAATTATATCATACACTATAGCTAAACAATTTTTCTGCACTAATACTCAATACAATTCTTTTCAACTTTTTGACATTGATGATCAGTGATAAAGGACCCATTTTGTGCTAAATCAACTACAGTTATATGTTGTCTCTTCAAAAATGTAGCTGGAGTTGTATTTTGTTTTATTCACATATATGTTTGAGTAATAGTACATATTCTGTCTATTGTCTGTAGTATGTCCATTCAAGCCAGGCTATGCTTCCGTTGTAGGGAGTATTATAACCTAGGCCAGACGTAGGCCTTGGCTCAGTAATGCAATTTGTTTATCACTGTCCATCCTCTCACAAACTCAAAATGTACTGTTCCACCAGCTGATGTCATGAAGTGGTGTTCGCCCTCACGAAAACGTACTCCGTTGTGCTTTTAAAGTCTATTTACCCATGGCACTCAAAAATAGACTGTATAAAGTGGACTAAGGGAGTGTGACGACACCCAAAAAATGAAGCTCATTGAGGCTCGCAGTGTTTAGAGCTGAGTTCCATATTTGAAAATCCGACCACGAGTATCATAGCAACCAAAGAGTCAATCTGGAGCGAGGATGTTGAAGGTAACGCCCTTTCCCACCCGCACCTCTGGTGTAGCAGGGAGCAGGCGCTTAGCAACGCTGTCAATCAAACCTGTTGCTAACGCTAGTGGGAGTGACCTTGGGGAATGCAGGCCCCTGAATTGTTATTAATGTTCATATCTTGTTTTACGGAAAAAAATAGCAAAATAAAAACACCAGGATCATGTAGAGCGGGGTAATACGGACATTTTAAGACCAAAATAACAAGCCTGACAGCAGCAGTTATGGAGTGATGGGCAACAGTTTTTCGGGTAATACCGACATTTTAAGACCAAAATAACAAGCCTGACAGCAGCAGTTATGGAGTGATGGGCAACAGTTTTTCAATACAAAATGAATTTAATCAAGCTGAATTGAGTTGATGGAGCCGGAAGTGCACCCATGCTCACTTCTTATTTGAAACGGCTAGTGGGTTAGCTATGTCCGTTTATATATCTATGCACTCAAATTAGCTTCATTACGTAGCATGTTAAAGGTGCTGTACCTGATTTTTTGCTGTTATTCTTCATTTACGTTACGCATTCAGAGCATCCTAATTATTCATGGCGCTTTTCACAACTCTCAGAGACCAGAGCAGAGTTTTGACTAACAACAACTTGCTAATGCAATGACCTCAAGTGCTGCCTTAACAACTATTACTAACAATTAAGTCTGAATAATATAGCTGTTATTACTAAATTACATTATTCATTTCACATTAAAACATCAAATTTACCAGCACACCAACACATGCCTAACCTGTGTAAACCCAGCCCCCTCCCCTGCTTCCTTGGAGGTCTTACCACACCAACTGGCCACAGCTCTTCAAAGGGATTTCCTCCAGCACACCACAGAAAGATCACCCAATCCTTCAAATTATACAGCTCCCAAAGGTCCAGCAGGATTTCATGCTCCGTGCTAACTATGAGCCGCCATGTTGTTTTTTTTTTTCAACCTGGAATAAAGTCTGAAATTGTAATAAGAGTTTTCAAATGAAATGGTGAGGCTTACCGAGACAGAAACTTATATAAGCTGAGAGAGGGGACACCATTGGCGTATGGATAATTGCCTGTGAGGGATTTCAATACAAATTGCGGCTCAAGAAAGCGGATAAGCAACAGGAAGAGTGTCTGTGCTCCTAAGCATCCAAATCTACTATGAGAGCGCAAAGAGCCGTGACTAACTCTGAAGCAGAAGTGTGCTTGTGTGTTTGGCTCTCAGCTCAAACACTGGAGCAGACAGTATACTTCCACTGGCTCTAGTTTAGACAATTCGACCAGAAGGGACTTGTCGAATTTTGAATAGATAAACTTTGGCGTTTAGACTATGACAGGTAGAGATGTAAATGAAATGTGATGAAGGGAAAGAATGGTGGATTTGATAGAGAAAGTAAAGACATTGGAGGTGAAGAGGAGGAGATGGACAGGTTGAGGAGGCTGATGGTTCTGCTGCTGCGGCGATGCCTGGACAGTGAGTTGTAACCTTTACCCCCCATCACTTTGGTTCAGGTGGTTTGATATTGGAAAAATTGTTTTTGATAGAACTGTTTTGCGTTACACTTTGCTGAATGAAATGACACATAAAATAAAATATAATAACAAAAAGATTTTATTATGGTTTTGATTTTTTTTTGTTTATTTTATTATTATTATATGTTGACTGTTACATTTTTGTGTCATCAAAATCCTTACATATTTGCATGTTTCTTTGCACAGGTTTACATCTGGTGCACTTCCTGTTGCAACCGTGAAGAGTGTCTGTGTGTTTGTGTCTAGTCTTTGTTATTTAGATTATTTAACAGGAAAACGTTGAATTGAAGGGAGGATATTGTTAAAAAAATATGGGCGGGGGTATTACACTTCTATTACTATTACTAAATGACGTATTAACATATTTAATAAGTTTCAGTTTTGTTTTTGATGCTCTGAGTCTCCCCTTGCTCCCGACACAAGTCACTCCCCCTTCAAAGCACTATCTCAACACAATCGGCGTGTGTTTCACTAATGAAACTACTGCACATCTTATCAGGTTTGTGAAGTTATAGTGCATTGTTTTGTATCTTGCTTTTGTATAATTATGACAAAAGGCCATGTGGGAGCCTTGTACAGGCTCATACTGCTAACCGTAAGGAGAGAGATTGCTAGATTCCTCAAACATGCATGGATGACATCTTAAATCTGAATGTCTGAAGACATGTTTTTGATGAGGGAACAACTTTATAACATGGTAGAAAGCACCAGAAAGTACCATTTGGCAGAATACCCCCTCTTTAAGCTCGGTTATTGAGACATTTGATAGATTTGCTTTTCATGTGCTTCCCTTCTGTCTGTTTATTCCATCAAAGCCGCCTCGTCCCCCATGGGTTCCCTCAGACAGACACAACATGTCAAACCCTCCATTTAGCAGCCAGATTAACACTTATCCTGGCCCTCCCTCTGCTCCCGCGCCTCCCGCTCCTCCTCCGCTGCTTCATCCCTTAAAACCAAATCTGATAAACATCTCATTTCCACACTCGATATTGCCATAATCAAAAGTCCTGCCATTACGTGAAGCCTGTTTATCACTCTGCCCCCACCCGTAACGATCCACCCCCCTCCACCCCTCTCCAGTATTCATCCAGTCCACATATAAAGGACACTTAGATGAGGCTATTGTCTAAACATCTTGCTTTTTGATCGATTGTAGAATAAACTAGAGAAATCTGACTTTAGTTTGTCTGCTCTCTCAGCCACGCAGATATATTTGTAAATGATCCAACACTGCTACAGCAACAAATGTGGACTTCATGGCTAAAAGTTCAAATTTATATTAACAGCTGATGTGATCTTAACTATTCAATATTTACACTGTTATCTTTCCTTTAAAGAAAACTCCAAAACACAGACATAGACACAAAGGTGTAGTATGTAATGCCACACCTTGTCTCCATGGAGATGTTATGTTTTATCTGGAATGTTCCACAGTCTAGCATTAAACACATCTCTCTCCATGAAGAAAAGCAGGTGAGACGCTTGGCCAAGATTCAAATCAGATCTAGGGAGACGTGACCCCACACGTAATTTAACAAATGTTAGGTAAAAAAGTTTAATGCTATACTTTGGAACATTCCAGGCAAAGCAATAACACGTTTTTGAGAAAAGCAGGTGACGTTACATAATGCACCTTTAATTTGTACCATTTGATTGGCTGATTGGCTGAAAATATAAAATAAAACGTAGATGAAATGATTGTTCAAGACCTGCAGGCATGTAGTGGTGAAGGAGAGGCTGAGGTGGTTGATGGTTCTGCTGTGGAGGAGGAGGAGATGGGATAAGAGTGAGGGGAGAGAAAGTGGCTCTATATGAATGGCTATAGACGTAAACGGTTGAGAAGCTAAGGTTGTGGAGGAGGCTGCGATTGGCTGATAGTGACAGACAGGTGACGGGGGGTGGAGCGGGCTTGTCCCTGGTTCCTTTAAAGTGCATATGACAGGCTACACTACTCATTTCACAAAAACATACTTGTATTTAAGATTTTTCTAAAAATCTAGTTTATAATTATACGGGCAGCAGATATGACATAGATAGAGGTCGTTCCGTAACTGTCACCTAGCGACCATAATGTAAATAAGGGCCAAAACTTGTCTGATTTGCAGAAAGGTTATAATTAGACTAATAAGAAACTAATAAATTCCACACTTTTATTTTCTTAAATGAAGGTTTAAACTGCCAGAAAAATGCATGTATATTGTCCATGCATTTTGGATGGAACTTTTGGTGTTGATGACAGACTTAAGAGGTATTTGATTTTAGAATCCACTCCAAAGAAAGAATACACTTCAAGGAAAAGCAAAACTGGATACGTTTGTGACACAATCGCAATTTAATGATCTGGTAACAAACTTTTATACACACACTTGCACCTGTTTTTAATGTTTTATATGGACTTACATACTTGTTTGTTTAGTTTGTTTTTCTGTTTTTATTGTATTTTAAACAGAGCGAAGAATTCAACGCTACTTCCTGTATTTTTGTCCTTTTCTTCTTCTCTTTTTTTTTCTGTTTTATTGTATTTTAAACAGAGCGAAGAATTCAACGCTACTTCCTGTATTTTTGTCCTTTTCTTCTTCTCTTTTTACCCACAAACTGCAACTTAACTGATGTAAAACTATGATAAAGATTTACCACAGGTACTATCCAATTAACCAAGCGACCTAATATGTAGAAAAACATGAAAACCTGTCACATGCACTTAAATATAAATCATCAAAATGTAAACTAAATATTAAAATAATTAAAGTATATTGCAAAACATGAAATGAGTTTGTTGCTGTTAGCTGCAAACATCTTCTCCTGAGCCAACAGACTAATCCATTAATAATAGACTTTTGAAAATGATTTGTTTCGCCAGTGTTCAAATAATGTGAATTAAATGAGTGTATTCTGAAATTTGAAAGCCATTTATTACAAAAAGGAATCTGTTAGAGGGTTTGAAAATGATATATTTGGTTACACAAGATACAGCACTGTTTGAAAATGCATGAAATGTAGTTTAGAGCTACCTGGAAGACACAAAGTCATAGCCGTATAATGTAAAGGTTTTATACTGTTTGAGCTTTTAAAGGTGCTATTTTCTGATCTGTGTTATAATGTTGTTTTCTCATCACATCAACACCAACATACATGGAGTTGTGTTTTGTTTCATTCACATGTTTAACACACAAATCCAGCATATTTAGGCTGAATTCTTCTCTCAAACAGAAAACACTCTGTCCCACTTTGTGATGTCATGTGGTAATACAGGAAGTGCTCCACTGTGTTTTTAAGCACCTTCACTAAAATCATTTGGATAATTTCAGCCCTGATGCAGACAGTGTGCAGTGGACATTGGACCTCAAGAGCTGCCTATACCATATATCTGTATTGGAACAAAAAATAATTTTGCTCATATACGTGGGAATAAATTGGTACAGGGTCTTTAATTAAAGGTGCACTAAGTAACCTTTCTGATGAAGGACCCACCATTGTCTTAATGAAGATGTTATTGCTTTGCCTGGAATGTTCCACATTATAGCATTTAACTTAACTATTTTGTATTCGTTCAAATACGCCTATTTTTATTACTCAAAAATGAATAACATGCCTTATTACTGTGAGTAGGGTCCCCTCCCCACAGATCTGACCTGTAAGATAGCCTAGTGGCATCACTAGTTTGTCTCCATGGAGGCAAAGTAATCATATTTCCATGGAGACAAGCAGGTGCCAGACCCTCCAGCAGATACTTCTTTAAGCCACCCAAAAGTACTTCAAATGTGAGTAATACCCTAGATAATATTTAGGCTCTTTACTGCTTAGTCATTTGGATGAAAACACTGTTGGCTGGGGTCAGTATATACCATCAGAGAGTGAATGTAAATGTGGGGGTTTGACTGGTGACTAATAGAGAAGCTCTTTATGTATATGACTCACATAAATAACTGCAGCGGCCGGACATTAATATTGGCCTTTTGCGAGGAGCGTATAGAAAGAGGAAATATAGGGCCGCATCGATACAAGCCTCAACCTCCCGAGTAGCATTAATCAGCTGTGCATGGCATTACGGGGCTATGCTAAAGTTTGGAGGAGGAGTGGAGATGGGGAGAGGGGAGGTGATGGCTTTGTAAGGGGCTGTGGGCTCTGTCTCTACCCCACGCGGTTTGATTCACTGTGGGGATCAGCACTAATGAAGCCAATAATGGAGCTGTGTGTACGTAATGGGGGAGCCCTATTGTCCAAATGAACTGTCTGGTAGCAGTGGAATGTGAGGTTGTAGAGAAAATGTTATGAAATACTCAGATGTTAGAGGATTTGTTTCGGGCTATGTTGAACAGAGGTGTATACATTTCCATCACCACCTTAAAGGATTGTAGATGATTTTACTTGAAACTTGAAATTCCATAAACATGACCAAACTGTGACCCCAGATATGAGGTAAACATGTTCAAATCAAATAGCTTTTACTGGTAACAGTTGTTGTAAAACCTTTGGAAGTAAGAGCGCAGGGTACATACAGTTTCATTAGCATCAGAACTCCTGCTCCATTATCACATAGGAAACATTTGTGTAAGAATTATTGTTGTCTTATTAAATTACTGACAGACGATACTGATTTAGGGATATGGATGTGACAAATACTTATATTACTTACATTGTGATATTGCAAAAAGTCATAGAATACAATCGTTGTGGAACTATTTTCTTATATATGATACTTTCTTCGCCAAAATGTAGATTTGTTGCAGCAACATGGTAAAAACATAAAGAAAGAAAAACATACAACATGATTCAACATGAAGGAACTACTTTTGTGAAACACTTTTTAAATCTTAATTCTTGTGCAAAAGGCAGTGATAGAACTATAGCTAGAGGCCTTTTAGAAAATAAACATGGGCCACAGCCATATTTCAAATAGAGCTGCTAAACTGGGCAGTACCTGAAGGACTAAAGGGGAGAGTGAGAGAGGAGGGAAGGCGGGGTCTTGCTCTATAAGGACCAGTGTGATTGGTCTAACAGGTATCCACACTTTCAGGTGTTTCTGAACAAACACCTGGCTATAATCAGGGCAGTCTTTCGTGATGTCGCCAACTACTGGGAATCGCAGAGGCCACTGAATGCAGCACACACTTACATTAAGGCGTTTTTGACCAGAAAGCTGCAAATTTACCTAGTTTGCACTTAAGTTGCCAAGTAATGATTAGGAACAGTAGATAATGCTATTAAAACACCACATATACAGTTTAGTGGCAAAGACGTGGATTTAGCGTTTAGTTCCACTTTAAACAATACTATTTCTGTATCGAGCAAACATGAGCTGTGATTTCTTAGTAGGTGGTGAACATCTCAAACAGATGAGATGGGAGCAGACACTGGAGGAGCCCACCTGCAGAGACAGACTGTTAGCAGATGTGAGCAGCTTGGCACCTGCACGCTGCTAATTCTACCAATTTAACACGATCATGACACTTAAGGGTGGGAGAGGAGATGGTAATTATTGTGGTAAGAAATGTTCAACGCGAGGTGACAGTGGCACAGTGGGTTGAATGACTGCCCACCAACCATAGTGTACGTGCTTCAATAGTTTTCTAAGTATACTGTCATTGTGCACATATTGAGCAAGACACTTCACCAATTGTATCGATTCCAGTTACAGGTGTAGGACTGAATCACCCACAAACCATAGTGTCGCCAGTTCAAACCTTGTCTGAGCTCATATGATGTCCTTGATATGGTGGGTAGGTAGCAAGCTGCCTGAAGACATATTGCTGTTGTGTCTTTGGGCAATACTCTTCACTTAACCTGACCCACCCATTAGGGAAGACAAATGAAAGGGTTTACAGTTAAATGCTGTTGTGTACATGGACAAGACAACTCACCCTCTACTAACTCCTGTGGTCATACGTGAGATTGTGTTGTCCCTTAACCAAAGAGCAGCGGGTTCAAACCTTGCTTGATACTACCATTGTGTCCCTGGGCAATACACTTCCTCCACTTTACACATTCCAGTCATGATATGTAGGATTGATTCACTCACTAACCAAAGGGTAGCAAGTTCTAACCTCGACTGAAAACATACTGCCGTTGAGTCTTTATGTAATACTTTTTACTTATTTTACCCATTCTGTTCCTAGTACGTATACCTGTATCACCCTCTAACCAAAGAGTCAACGGTTCAAACGTTGCCTGAGCACATACCGTTGTTGTGTACCTGAACAAGACAATTCATCCTCTTTACCAACTCCAATAATAGTACCTAAATGGATTTTCTAGTAACTAAAGAGCGCCTGGTTCAATCCTTGTTTGAGCACACCCTACTATTATTGCACAGGCGATACACTTCATCCACTTTACCCTTTCCAGTCATTAATGTGTAAGACTGATTCACCCACTCAACAAAGGGTAGCGAGTTCAAACATTGCCTAAACGCATGAGCAATACTCTTCACCCACTTTAACCATTTCGCTCCTTGTATGTATAGCTGGATGACCCTCTAACTAAAGGGTCGATGGTTCAAACCTTGCTTGAGTGCATACTACCATTGTATCTCAGGGCAAGACACATCCACGTTATTTCCATTTTAGTCGTAAAATGTAGGACTGTTTCATCCACTAATCAAAGGGTACCAACTTTGGGAAATATAATTTCACCCAATTTCTATGCACAACCAGCTGACCAAAATGATTGCTAATTCAAACCTTGCCTGCGCCCATACCACTGCTGTGTCCCTGGGCAAGACACTTCACCTATTGTAGTCATTCAAGTCATAGCAGAGGTATTACATATTCTATCATTCTCTCTCACCTTTTGTACCGCTCACTGTATCACTACAGAACACAGAAACCAGAGAGACTCCTCAGCTCTCCATTCTATTTCCAAAGATCCAGGAGTTCGTTAACATTTCATTTACAGTTGTGCTAATTAAAAGCGCGTGTGACGATCCCACAGAGCCCACTCATTTGAAGCCCCCATTTGAAATGCTACACTGTAATAGATGGCATAAGTGAGGATGGATATGCAGCCCGCTCCCATTGGGAACGTAATGGATGATTAGAAGGCACAATCTTGGGAAAGCAGGGATTCTTTAGTTCCTTCTCTTGTCTTTTACTTAACGTAGTGTCTGTTAAATATGTAAATTTATAAGACTGTTTTTGCTGGGAGAATTGCCATGCTCGCATAAATGAGAGTGCTATGATTTGAGAGCTATTTAGCTCTTTGGATATTGTTAAAACAGAAATATGGCAATGTGACGTACTGACAGACAGTGTGGCGATGAATGGTCTGTCAAATGGTAACAGGCTGTGATTGGTTGAATTTATGACTACACATCATAAAGAAGCTTTAAGAGAGCAAGAAGTTCATAAAGAAACTTCAAGAAGTTCAGTTTTCAGAAATTGAAAGGCAGATTCTATTAATTTAGCTGCAATTCAATCCTCTCACTGTCACTCATCATAAACACATTCCCTCTCCATAAACACATTCCTAATTCTCAGGATAACCTTATGAGTATGCTAACATCCCTGCTAACAACACAGCAGCTCAACCTCCGGGTTTGCGATCAATAAAATTGTTTTATAATTTGATACAGAGGTCTGATTTTGTAACTAAGGTCACTTTGTAACTTTATTCTACGACCAGAAAAATATTAGGTGTAGTATGGTACTTCTTCCACTGAGTATGCAACAGTTAAAAAAACAAGTCTATTACTTTTTCCCTTTAATATCTGGTAAAGGTTCTTTATTAAAAATATTTCAAATGGCTTGCTATAAAATTAAAAACTTTTCCACCCTGAATGCAATGACAGCAAAAAAGCATGTTATATTTATTTTGCAGACCTCACAAGGAGCTCCAAATAGCTGAAGAAAACAACATATAGCTAAAACAAAGGCACATTTGCACATGACAAATCTAATGTTTCCTATACATAGTGTGGGTGCATCTCCACAGACCCCAGGGGCAAACAAAAGGTGAGTGCGCTCAAAGAAGCAGCAGATAGCACATAAGTCATACTGTAATGAGACGCCTTTTAATAGATGTAACAATTAGTAAACCCAGACCAGCGCTAAATCACACCCAAGTCTGCAGCCAGGTGATTCTTTACCCACAATGCACTGCGTTCTCAGGGGTGAGCAGCAAAGGTCAGGGAGCCTCATTAACACCAGCGCACAGGGGCCCCATACCTTAACATGGGGTCTATACTTTACATGGGGCCTATACTTTAACATAGGGCAGCATCAGAGCACCAGATCAGGGTAACGTAATGGAGGTAGAAGTGCACATGACTGCGGTGGTTTGCCCAATAATGAGAACGTTTGTGGTTTAAGACCAGCTAGTGGCATTGCATCATTGTTTATTGACGTTGTGTCCTTGGGCAAGAAACTTGTATGAGTTAAAGTGAGAAACCATATATGTCAAGGTCAAATGACTCGTGCATAACATTTAAAGATTGCAATGCTGTAGTTTTCAGATGCAGTTTTCAAGGAAAATTTGGAAAACCTTAAATAAATAAAAAAATCATTGCCAAATTTTCAAATTACCACATTTTATATATATATTTTTACTTGATATAAAATAAAAACGTATTTTAAGTGGTTAAAGCTGTTCAGCGACACCTATATATTTGCATTACCGGTACATTAAAAACTGATTTTGAAAGTTACATCTCATGGTCATCGAAAAACAAGATTGCTAGCTTGATTCCAGCTCTGACTAGTGCATCTTCTGTTCTTCGGCAAGACACTTCACCCACCTTACCTGAGTTAGAATGTTTCTTGTGTGGTGAAACTGGCGATGGCTGGATAGGCCATTGGCACAGATTGGCAGCCATGTTAGCCATGCCCAGGGCAGCTTTTGCTACAATGGCTTATTTACGTATTTAAATTGAACTTTAGCTATGTGACTTTAATATGTACCACAGGCTTACAGCTGCTACAAGGCTAGTAACTCATTTTACACACAACTCCAAACTTTTCAGCTCTAAAATTAAAACACTCAACTTTCACCACTACGGCAACCACATAGAGACATACTTCTAACATTTTTCACAGCGCACCGTATATACTTACTATTAAACTCCTAAGCATGCTAGCTGTTTGTGTTACTCACAGGTGAAACACATTGAGCGAAAGTATACCTCCTCATGCTAGCGGGCTATTTCTGACGCTGCGGTCGCTCCTTATGTTGTGCCTTGTCACGTATGATAAAGTAAATGCACAAAAGGGGGACGGTGGTATAGAGCAGGCTGAGTAAAGCAGCTGGAGGTCTATATATGCACCGGTTAACCCTTACAACGCCATACTGCACTGTAAAAATAAATGCACAGAAAGCAGTAGGTTTTATTGTCCCGCAAATGGCTAATTTATTGGTAATGAAGTGTAACTGCGAGGAGGGAATCTTTACCATAAAAGAACGACAAATATATAAATGTGGTGTGTTGATTTTACACACCTTGTGAATTTTAACGTGGAATTGGCATTAAAAGCAAGGCAGGGAAAATGTTATGCCTCAGTGTAGCCTGGTTGTTAAGTAAGCTCAACTCATTTAAAATTTTGTTGAATAAATAATCAAAATATGTTAGTTATGTAGACAGTTGGGCAGAATGGAAACAATTAAATAAAAAATTAAAGTCACAGAATGTAACTTTTTAGCCAAGAAATATACAAAAATAAAAGCATCTTTTGTTTTGGGTTTTTTTTCATGGTTTCATTGGGTGTTTTTTTATTGCTGAATGTTGTTTACTGAAAAATATGAGTCCTTAAGCCCACCACACACTACAGGCTAATTTGCCCGATTTAGGACTCGATTTGCCTCTCCCCGACTATGGGTAGGCGTGACCTGATTTAGGATTTTTGTATGTGATTTTTAAGCCGCTGCACTCCTCGTGTGTGGTGTCCGAGCAACTCTGAACTGCTCTATCATATCATAAATTCATAACCACAAACATCACACCAAACAGAGCGTCAGGGGCAGACAGAGTGACAGACACAGAGGCGCAAGATACAAACTCAAGAAATGCAGAAAATAATTTAAAGACGACTTTATTACTCACCTCTTGTAAAGCTGTTAAACTGCAGCATTCTGATTCATATTATCCATTAGAATGTGCCCTCCACAAGTAATGACACCCATTCCACAAAACAGCGCTATTAATTTAGTTTGAAGCATTGTTTAACAGGTAAAAAAGGAAAGAGTAGTTCCTCACGTGTGTCTGTTTACAGGATATAGGGTGAAGCTGCTGCAGATTAGCGATAGTGACTCTACTTCCTATGTCATTTATCGCCAACCTTCAGCACAATAATAGTGACACAGTTTTAACTTGCATCTAGACTAGAAGTACAATGCTCTGGTCTTTTGAACACACACACTAGAGTCTCAAAGTGAGTCATTTTTTTCTAGACAAGAAACAGCTTGTGGTGCACAGTCTCTTCGCTGCCATATCCTACTGCAGTCTTTGCTCTCTGAGATTTAAAATCTTATCCGAGCCTATGATCTGCACTTTTTGTTGCATGTTTAAAGACTAAAAGATCCTGTAGTGTGTGGCATCTTTACTCTGTGCGGGCTTGCATCTCCACAAACCCGACTCTTACCTACCTCCATGGGGAATGTTCCAAAGTATGGTTTAAACTTTCTTTTTCCATGAAATCATGCAGTGTACTTTCTACCTCCCGAAAGCTACTATCCCTTTAAATTGCATATATTACAGTGTAAAAACACAACACAGGATAAAAACACAGCTTTTTAATTTTTTGTATCAATTTTATTTATGACTGATTAGAGAAGGATACATACATTAGAGAAGGATCACACATGCGCTCACCAAGAGCTGTGTCTTCTCTTTTGCTCACTAATACTGTGCAGTTTGAAGCCTAAAATTGTGAGATCAACTACAATATGTATTCCATTGGTTTTAGAAAAGCAACTATATTCTGTACCTCAATACAAAACTCAAAACTTGTCTTCTAATTATGTATTTTTGGCACATGTATTTAGTTACTTTCAAACAGTAGTAATAAAGGGAGGATTGGGTGTTTGATGTTGTGTCCATAGGCAAGGCACTTCCACCATATTGTCCTCTTTATAGTCACTGGATGGTTATAACAGCAAGACAACATGGGCAAATCACTACACTGTACACTTCATGTACAATATGAGGCCAGCTACAAATTTGAAAAGACTGGATCATAAGTTTATCTATTGAAAACACATCACTCATTTGTGTTTAAAGGTGCATTACGTAACTTTTCTAGTCTGAGTTTCGCCGCCTTCTTTTCATCAAGGAGATATTGCTGCTCTGCCTGAAATATTCCACAGTACGACATTAAACTTATCTATCTTGCATTTATTCCATCAGAGGTGTTCTTACGACTAAAAGCATAAATTCTAACTGTGAATGAATCACGTCTCCACAGATCTGATCTGTATCTTGACCTGGTGGTGTCCTGTGCTCTCCAATCTCCAGATTGATACGTTAAATGTCATATTGTGGAACATTCCAGGAACACAAAAAGATCTCTGTGGAAACAGGAAGTGGGTAGTACCTCTATTACATCTATCTATACATCTATATATATATTACATATATCTATACATCTATACATCTACTCAGTTACATTTAGTTGAGTAACTTTTTCTTCTTACTTGAGTAGTAGTTTTCCAAAAAACTTTTTTACTCTTACTTGAGTAATTTCTTGGACCACTACTTTGTACTTTGGTAATATTAAGTAACGTTATTCTTGAGCACTTGAGTACAATTTTTGGCTACTCTACCCACCTCTGATGCCGGAAAAGTTACATAGTGCATCTTTAACTCTTTCCATCTCTGATTCCAGCTTGTCTCTACCCTGATGACGCAGCCTCTTCAGACGATATAAACTTGTTCACTATTTGTTTAGCGTGCGTCCTCTGTAGTGCGTTCTAATGAATAAAACAGCGCGTTAATATGATCGGGTTTGGGCTCCAGAACTGTGTGGGGGACCAGGGGAGTTGGCTGCAGTGAGAAGGGGGAAGAGGGGGACTGTCTCTGGGCTGTAGGCTTTGTAGTGTCCCCCTGGTGACTCGCTCCATGGAGACACATATATTTACACGTCTGTCCTGTGAGGATATAGCTCTGTGCGTTTCAATGTTTGTTCTTATATGTGGCGCTGCTGAGACGGAGAGAGAAATATGGGATGGGAATAAGACGATCAAAATTTGAAAAGTGTTTAGTCAGCAAAATGTGCACAAGGCGAGTGGAGGGTTTTTAAATAGTAGACATGAAAAGGGAGACCAAAGTAACGTTTTTGTTCAAGATAAGTCATTTTCACAGGTGGACAGTAACTTACAACAAATATTCATTCATATTCATGCTGATTGAGTAATTGAGTATTCTTTTGGGCTAATAGTACTTTTTTGAGTAGATTTTTAAAACTGTACTTGTAATTGAGTAATTGTAATTTTAAATCATAGAAGTTACCGAATACTGTACCAAATCCCAACTGTCCCAACCCACGGCTGTCTCTGCTCCTTGCTTTACCGACAAACAGCACTGCATCACCTACTCATGCATACTTTTTACTTTTACTTGAGCTGAATTTTGGCAGCAGTACTTGTCCTTGAAATTGAGTATATTTTTAGCCATGTAACTGTACTTTTACATGAGTACAAATTTTCAGTTCTCTTCCCACCACTGGTCATGTTATGGGTTTATTTGGTAGGACAGATTACATTTGGAAATGTAAAAGCTAATGCAACAGATTTTTGGACACGATTGTGCAGAGGATTTTGGTGTTTGCTCAAAAATGTTTGCTACTGACATTGTATCATTGTTCATTTCTGATTGCTGATTGAATCAAAAGCATCTAGGTATTTGTAACATATGCTTTTTGGTCATATGTGAATTTATTGCAATGTACTTTTACTTTTATTCAAGCAATATTACTAACCACAATAAAAAAAAACAAAAAAACAACAACTTTCAATTTGTTTTAAAAGCTCTGTTAGGAAAAAAAAGACATAAATTGTAGAAAGATGTGATTTGATGGCACCAGTTTTCACTGTTTGCACTTTTTTAAATAATAAAACTATGTTGTTGTTTTGCTCACATATACATTTTTTCCATTGACCAGCTTTATAATATGATTTTTACAAAAGCTGAGTACAGTTTGTGCCTGTAAGTACAACCATACAAACATCAAATTTAGCATTTCCGTAACTTCCAAAGTCAAAGTATATTGTATATACTTTTTTTGTCCTTTTTTAACCTAGGTGGCACTAATCACATGATTCCTTCACAGTTATGACCCAATATAATCATTAAATATTTACTGAAGACTACATATAAAACTAGACAGCAGAGCAATGGTGCAGTAAGATTACGAATAAAACCATATGAATATGGTTTAGTTTCTGTTTATATAGAACCCAACCACCAAAATGGTGTAGTAATGTAGCATTTGAGGAAATATTCAGTAATAATCAGAGGTAGTCGCCAATATCACACAAAGTAGTAGTACAAAAATACTTGAGTAAGGATAAAAAGTTTAGCCTTATTTTAGGCCATATTTAGCCCTAACAGAGATGTGAAATAATCCTGGTTTAGATCTGGTAATACTTCAAAAGCCAAACATTTTCTTATGTGTTAGGGTAAGCGTATTTGAGAAAAAGTTATTTGAAAAAAAACAAATTTACAACATTTAGCCTCCCTTTCTTCATTTACTTTTATGTTGTTAACTAAAATCTCTTACTATAATTTAATATCAAACCACGAGGATATTAACGAATTAGTTTATTTTGCGTAAATCACATAGAAGCGGTCTGGATATTACGCTTTTTGCCGAAAGGTGGCGACATTTCCAAACAGAGCACGGAGCAAGACGCGTGGCTCTCCTCTAATGTCCCGTCCTCTCCTCGTCCTCTCCAGCGCTCCCCCGACCACTGCTGCTCGAGCGCTTTGTTTATTCTCTATGTGAGGACAAAAGAAACCATTTATCATTTTTAAAATCACGGACATTTACGAAACATGTGCATAGATTGTGACGTTTTCCAGTTATATCATGGACAGTTTTAGTTTTGTTGAAATAAAAACTAATGCATTCGTCGTAAGTTAATTAACAAATGGGTAATAATTAGGTAAATTGGTTGAATCAGAGTAATCCATTTGGTCATGTTTACGTAGTGACGCACAACAGATAGACTAAGCTCAAAAGTCCAAACGGATCCAAAGCTTTATTAACATTAGCAGCAACGGTACAGTGGAAATTATTGATTTATTATGATGAATGTTTATGCATAATGATTGATCTGATATATGTGCGGACATGCTGCCATGGATAGTAACGTGTGCATTTCCCGGGACATGTGCGCGAGGCTCCATGCGCACAGAAGTAATGGCTCTCCTTTCCTTTGTGCGCGCGGAAACGTGTGCATACTAAATGAGAGGAGAAACAGCGGCTGATTTCTTTGGACACTTGACAAACTTTGCTTTCCATCCCGATATGCTAATAAGGTCCCGGGGCAGCTGCGCTCATTGGCTGTGCTCCGCTCAATTTCATATTTCAGTTGTGACGTCAGGCTGCCTATAAAACTAAGCAATGCTTTTTAACTCGTCGGCTGACTGATCTCTTAGAAAAAAATCTATCAATCCTTGGGTGGAGTTTTTTCCATTCTCCACAAGGCAACTGTTTGCCCTGGACACGTCCGTGAACCTCCTCAATTTGGCGCACTAATCCTAAAAGGAGCCATGAAGTGTTAAATGGTCGAAACAGAGAGCGCTGCGCTCAGACACCTGCACGCGGGGAGAGAGGGAGGAAAGAGCGGCGCTCCAATGCGTCTGTGCAACACAGACTGAAGAAAAAAAACTTATCGACTCGCAAAAGCAACCTGCGCTGCGCAATTAGTGTGAGAAAACACACTTTTCCTTCGGTTTTGAAGAAAATAAATAAAGAAATCAAGCTGGCTCAGTGCGTGTCTCAGCAGCCTACTTTGACAGGTGCTCCTCACCCCCTTTGGAGGACTGTCAACAGCAAGAGGATGGCATCAGAGCTGGCAATGAGCAACTCCGACCTGCCCACCAGTCCCCTGGCCATGGAATATGTTAATGACTTCGATCTGATGAAGTTTGAAGTGAAAAAGGAGCCGGTGGAGCCCGATCGCAGCATCAGCCAGTGCAGCCGCCTGGTCGCCGGGGGATCCCTGTCTTCCACCCCGATGAGCACGCCTTGCAGCTCGGTTCCCCCCTCTCCAAGTTTCTCGGCGCCCAGTCCGGGATCAGGGAGCGAGCAGAAGGCGCACCTGGAGGACTTCTACTGGATGAGCGGCTACCAACAGCAGCTGAACCCCGAGGCTCTGGGTTTTAGCCCGGAGGACGCCGTAGAGGCGCTGATCAGCAGCAGTCACCAGCTCCAGTCTTTCGATGGCTACGCCAGGGGGCAGCAGTTTGGAGCTTCGGCCGGCCCGGGGGGCGCCATGGCCGGGGAAGAGATGGGCTCAGCG
>JACM01031411.1:0-13819 GCA_000787095.1 Periophthalmodon schlosseri
AGTCCTGGTTCAGTCCTGGTTTATTTAGTCCTTGTTTTTATTCCTCTCCCATTGTAATTCTGTTTACGTGAATGTGATGAGGTACTGTGGATAGGCCTGCACGTCGCTGAAGATGATGAACATGCTCGGGTTTGGCACTCGGTCGGTCACGCTGTCGTAGAGGTCGCTGGGGTTGCCTTTGTCTGGAGGAGTGATCATTCCCGCCTGACCTCTGGTGTATTCTCCGACCAGGACCAGAGCCACGTACAGGCGCTTGCGACCTTTAGCATCCGGCTTAGAGTAGCCTCGAGCCGAGTACGCGGGGTCCACGGCGAAGTATGACCCATTGCCGTACATCGCAGCTGTGAAGGAAAAAGAAATGTGTGTTGTCACGATAAAAAACTCGATTTTGATACTAAGGAATAAACTTGATACTGTTTCCGATCCCACGATGACAATAAAAACGCTCTTTCTTTAGACAATAGAATGTGATTTTCAATATTAAATCACAGTATTCATAGTATTAACCCGCTCCACATGATCCTCAAGATATGAACATTAATAACAGACAAATCTGCCTTCTTCCCCGAGGTCGCTCCCGCTAACGTTAGCAACAGGTTTGACTGACATCGTTGCTAAGCGCCCGCTCCCTGCTAAACCAGCGGTGCAGGTGGGAAGGGATGATACCTTCAACAGCCTCGCTCCGGATCGGCTCTCTGGTCGGAATTCCTCATATGGAACTTTGCGTCAAATTAGCCGCATCAGAGCTAGCTGCTCTGGCCTCGATGAGCTTCATCTGACTGGAGCCAAACACTGTGGGTGACGTCACGCTCCCATAGTCCACTTCTATATCTATGGTCCAGACTAGAGCAGTCAGCGGCGAATTTGGAGCTGAGTTCCATATTTGGAATTCCGACCACAGGTATCATGGCAACCAGCAAAGCTGTTGAAGGTAACGCCCCCTCCCGCCCACACTGCTGGCTTAGAAGGGGGTAATGTCCGACTGTCCCCCCAGCCCCTAAACCCTCTTCACTCCTCAACCCCGCTCTCTATAGCAGACTCTAGTGACTCACTCACAGAGATCCAGACACTCAGGTCATGTGACTCTGGCGTCTGGGTGAAAAAAAGTCTAAAGGCTAAACTCTGATCAAATTTGATTTCTGTCATAAATAATGATCAGATCTGACTGGCACACAAATATTTATGGACTAATAATAATCATACAAGTTTTTGTCAAGCTGGATCTCACATAAACGGAAGTTATCTCTCTTTTAGCGGTTCGAGCTAAGGTAAGCAGCTAACGCTAGCAACTTTACACAGCAACGGTTTATTTAAGTGTTTTACTCATAATCAGATCCACAGTGAGATAAACCAGAGCTTCTATCTGCATCATTCAGTCGTGTTGTGTCCAGTTAAAGACCTGTCACTTTCCGTTTTTATTTTTCCGACTCTCACAGTGCATTGTGGTCTATATTGACCAGTCTAGTGACCGATGCCCCCCAAGGTGCACTGTGGGAAACTTTGAATGCACCACTAAAAATGGCGTGACCCCTAAATAGTGGCCTAAGAAGGGGACAGTGTGGACATTCGGACACGGCCTTTGATTCTGAATGATCACCGGTCTATGTGGCTGCTAAGCGCTAACCCTGCGGCCGCGGTGTTGCGGTGAAACTGGTGCGTGGTGAATGCGGTTGGATTACCGTGGGCTCCTGCGTAGCTGCGGTTGAAGCCCTGTTTGTTGATGAGGTCGATGGAGCCGGGTCCAGTTCCGTGGAAAAGCACCTTCTCGTTGTTTGTGCTTTTGTTTTTAGTGTCCATCTCCTTCTTCTTGATCTGATAATGCTTCCACTGGGTCCAGTTCCGTGGAACGCGCTCGATCTGAAAGGGCAGAGTGAACCATTATAACTGAGTGAGTCATAGTTCACTGGCTTAGACCTGCTTCAGTCCTGGTTTAGTCCTGGTTTAGTCCTAGTTCGGCCCTGGTTTAGTCCTGCTTGAGTTTTGATGCCAGTTGTCTTGTTTTCATTTCATTATCATAATATAAAATGCCACCAGAATATTTTTTTCTTTATTACAATTGTAACGTAGGCTTTGGCGGTAGGATGTGAGACAGAAGACAGCAGCACTAGCGTGGTCCACAATTTTTATTTCTTTTTTTCAATAATTTACCAAAGTGCAAGTGCAAAGTGGAGGTTTGAGGAGCAGCATCTCCTCCAGCAGCAGAACATGGTGTGTTGGGTTCAGGCGCCTTTTATACCGTCCCACTAACTGGACAAAACTAGTGCTCTTTAAGAGGGGTGTTAAAAAATAACATTAGCCCTTTAAAACTCTTAAACCTCCATAAAACCAAATAAACCCATAAACCAAATTAACTTAATACATATAAACAATTAAAGTGCCACTGTGCCTCCGGATCTAAAATTGGGTAAAAGAACAGACAAGTTAAATAAACATTTTAAAATCCTTTGTGTGCAATTGTTTCATTTTTAAAGAGCAAATAATGTTCAAAGTGCTGTGTGCTATTAAAGTGTATGTGCAATTTAAAGTGCATATAGTGAAGGGTGTAAAGTGCTGTTACTTTTGTAACAAACGGGCTGTTTGTTACACAATTTTTAAATAATAGAAAACATGTACAGCCCCCCTACTACTGTAGCCACAGCTGCCCTGGGACAGACTGATGAAAGACGGACTGCCAATCTGCGCCATCAGCCCCTCACTTCATATTGGGCAAGGCTGGTGGAGTGTCTTGCCTAAGGACACAACAACGATTTACGCTAAAGCCACGGCTGCCTCACCGTCCAAGTACTAACCAGGCCCAGCCCAGTTTAGCAAACGACATCAGACCAAATCAGGCATTTTCCAGGTGGTAAAGTGGTTTAGTCCTGGTTCAGTCCTGGTTCAGTCCTGGTTCAGTCCTGGTTTAGTCCTGGTTCAGTCCTGGTTCAGTCCTGGTTTAGTCTCGGTCTAGTCCTGGTTTAGTCCCGGTCTAGTCCCAGTTTGCTTACAGAGAGGATGTTGAGCTGTAGTCCATGTTGGGTCACTTCTGTCTCCACTTTCTGATACTCATTTGACCCGGGTTGAAGTTGGACCAGTTTCAGCAGCTCATTGCTCTTCATGTCGCTCCACTCAGACGGAAGCGACGCATCGTCTAAAACAGTAGTGAAGGTATAAGATTAAGAAAACAATATCTAATAGTATTTTTATTACAAGTACAACAGAGTTCACACAGTCACATTTTAACTTTCCACATATATGTTGATCTTTGTGCCAGTTTTGGTTTCTTGTGGATAGATCCGGTAATTTAGATCTTATCAAAAAAACAGTTGCACGTCTGTATTTGAGGGACGGGGCTGAGTGACGTGGGGAAAAAAATATCTCATGATTTTTTCGTCATATTGATCGATCTTGATTTTCCAAAACAAAATTAAAATGGCTGTTTGTATTCAAAAAACCCGACCATATCCTTTCCCATAGCCAGCCCTGGTTTGAGTCCTCACCTTTGCTCTCCTTCCTGAACAGCTCCACAGTCTTTTTCTGCCTGTCACCGTCTGCTCTCATCCTCACTGGGCTCGCGGTGAACGGCTGTTGGTTTATGGTGATCTTTGTGCTTTTGTTTTGGAGAAAGGCTTCCTCCAGTGCCAGGTTGGTCATCACGTCGAAGGGTTTCTTTTCTCCGTCGTCTTGAACAAACTGCCACTCGATTATCCCGCTCAGGATAAAGGCGTCTTTCCTCCGAGTCTCAGTGCGTTCTGCTTTACGGATCATGTCCCTGAAATACAGGAACACACACATTACTTTTATGAATTATGCCATGACATCTGTCATTGTGCCTTAACTGCCCTGGGCCAGACTGACAAAAAAGTGGCAGTCGATTTGTGCCAACAGCCTCAGACCACCACTAAGCTGCACATTCACTACCATGCTCATTTAGTGTCTTGCCCAGTGACACAGAAAAAGTGCTAAGTGCTGAATTATACCTCAAGAGAAATGACAATGACAATGCCAAATTATGAACTGAACCGGACAATTTACTTATTTACTTTGTGTCGTAGCCTCTTTCACATTGGACGGTTTGCTTGGCGGGTCTTAGCTATTCACAAAATGACGTTTAGTAATTCAGTTTGTGGCGCTGTGAGCTGGGGCTACAGCTAAAGCTACAGCTAAAGCGTAAACGCAAAACTACTTCTGGTTTACCATCAGCTTTTCTGCATTTATTTCACTTGCGCCTCTGCGCCGCATCTTAGCCTCTCTTTATGTAATGCACTGGGTGTGGCTCATGTTAGATGCCTTATGCACTGGAAATATCACATTTTCTGCTGTTGCTAACGTGCTAGCTTTTTTTGTGAAGCATATCGGCTCCACATATAAGTCGCATCACTGGAAATATCGCGGTTTATCACAGGATGAAGTCAGCTTTTGGTCAGAAATGATTATTTTCAGTCTATATCTTGTTTTCACCAGAGTCTATGTTCTCTCTTTTCCAATCATCTCGTGCTACTTATTATCTCCTCCTCAGAGGAGCCAAAGCGACCCGGACCCCTCAAACGGGCCGGTACTGTTCGTTTAACACAGTGGAGACACTTTCGGAGCTCATGAGGACTCGTGACAGCCCCGACCTGACTGCAGATTCTGCGGTGGACACGTCTCTGGTCAGACCCTCCAGGTGAATGGATGGTTCCTCTGGGTTCTTTTGCTCCAGTCTGATCTTCACCGTGAGGCTCTTTTGCAGCTCACCCAGCCGCTCCACATCGCTCTGGGTCAAATGCACCAGGACCGGGTCTGAGATGATCCTCTGAGCCTGCTCCGTCAGAATCAACTCCTCAATCCTCCTCTTCGCCTGAACGATCGCCTGAGGACAAACAAGTTAAGACCATACGTTTATGCCATACTGTTGAATATTACAGTCACATTTCCATGGAAACAAGCTGGAGGAGCCGCTCCTCCATAACCCTGTTAGCAGAACTGGACCCAACATTTGACCTCAAAGTTCACATTATTATTGAAACCGATGCAGTGAATGTGCTCCGTACCCTCTGAGTCTCTCCACAGAGCTGGAACTCTGTGGGCTCAAACTCCTGTCCCTCCAGAACCAGCGGGACCTGTTTGACCGGCCCCTCGCTGCTCAGACCAAAGAACGACGTCAGGGGCGACACGAGCGCTGAAACAAGCACAACGACATCGGACATGAAAACTAAAAATATCGGCGATAAAAATGAATCTTTTACAGTTCTCATGCTTCCTAAAATCTTTTACATTCGTATCTGTGCTTTTTGTGTAGCCAGCTGAGTGAAAATAATGGAATCTGGAACCTCGCTGGGCAAGTGCTTGGCTGGCAACCGGAAGGGTGTAAAAAAAACAAATCACTGAATAAATGCTATGGTTTGGCAATAAACAAATAAAACAAAGGTGGTAGTTACAGACTGGGATGGGATATGATCTCGTGCTACAAGATCTCACAAAACAAACTGCCACAAGATACAGTCGGTCGGACCAAAAGGGGCTGAGTGTGACGAGTTATATTTCTGAATCTAGGGTAACGTAAGGTTTACTTTAATGATCCCTCGTGAGGGAAATTCATTCTCTGCATTTGACCCATCCTTCAACCAGTGCTGCTGGGGCAACCTGTCAGGAGCAGTGAGCAGCTGTAGTACAGCGCCCGGGGACCCATCTCCAGACCTTGAGTTGGTCTTGGTCAGGACCTTAGCTGGAGGATTTGACCTATTGCATGTTTTGGGTTCATGGAGGAAACCTGAGTACCTGGAGGAAACCCACCAAGACACAGGGAGAACATGCAAACTCCACACAGAAGGGCCCGGGAATCGGACCCGGAGCCTTTTGCTGTGAGGCGTAATAGGTGAAGGCAAAACTGTAATCTAAACGGCTCCATTTATTTATTATAAATTATTTGTATTTGTACCTTTGACCTTGTCCATGAACCCTTTCTCCAGCGGCTGCCCCTCTCTGGACTTCATGCTCTTGTGAAACTCTGGGATCATCACCGTTTGGAAGACCAGGATCTTGACGCTGCGCACGACCTTTGGCTGTTTCTTCTTCACAAAGTCCTCCACGGCCCCCACCATCGCGTCTGCCACGAGGGATGGGTCTGCTCCCCCGGCCCCTGCGCACATCCACAGCAACCTCAGAAATGAAGGGCATCCAACAGGTGCCACCTGTCGTCAGGTAAGTTGGAGATGCTGCCAATCAAGTCACATTTTTCTCTCTAGCAGCAAATGGTAAAATAAGGTAAGGCAGACCGTCCTCTACACAGTGGACCTTAAACTTGTCACGAGCAGTGCACCAGACCTGAGCCAGGGTCAGGATTCTGGACAGTGAACTTCACAGAAAGGCCCCACACGAGAATCAAACCTGGGAGCTTGCTGTTATGTGGTAGGAGTGCCACAGTGACTGACCTGTGCCTAGAGCGGGGAAGGCCACAGAGGAGAAGCTGTTGTCCTCACAGAGCTTTAGCACAGAGTAGACCAGGTCCTTTATCATGGAGGGCTTGTTGGTTCCTATGACGTGGATGATGTTTCTACACGGCAGCTGCCCCCCGGACGTGATGATCAAAGGTCTGGGCTGATATCCAGGAGAACCCACTGTGGAGACAAAGAGCAGGAATCACATGGAGCATGAAGCTGTGACAGAAGAACCAGGAGAACTGAGCTGTACCTATGTTTGCACACTCAATCTCAACACCACGGCCCGCAGCGTCTAAGATGGCCTTCGACACGCCTGAGACACAGAAGAGAAACAGAACCTTCAGCCTGTGTCAACACAACACTGTTCAAATCAAATCATCTGCAGCAAAATAATGAACCAGATTTAAACTGCATCTGATCCAGGACTGGACTATAAAGTGCGATTAAACCGAAAAACCAGGATTACCACCTGAGGGCGCAGTGCTGCCCTTAAAAGGAATGAGATAAAACTGCAGTACCCAAAATTACTTAAAATAAATTCAGCTAGAAACTCACCCGACTTCAAGGAAAAGTTCTGATTGGATGAGTTGATGATGACATCACAGGTCTCTTTGGTGATGTCACCAGAGGAGACTTCGAGGGTCACCTGATCCATCTGCATCTGATGAACCCCGAGTGACGGAGTTTGCACCAGGCCGAAAGCGGCTGGGACAGAAGAGACAGAAGAGAACATTTGGACACATCTTCTCATTCAGCGTTTTGTTTCTTTATGTTTAACACTTTCTACATTTTAGATACTGTCATGGCCCCGTCTCGGCTGCCCCCTTGTGGTCGTGTATTTAATTGTTTTGCTCTGTGCGGGTGGAGCTGGGGAGTGGCTCTGGCCCTGCGAGCGTCAAGGGCCCGACGCACAGCACCTGTATAAGAACCGTCTACAGACACCAGCTCGTGCTGCTCACTCCACTCCAGTTTAACTGACTTTGTATTTTTGGGTCATAGCTTAGAGCCACGTTATGACAAAACAAACAGAAGACATCAAACATATGAAGCAAGATGTATGGAATTATGTAGAAAAAAAGAACTAAATGTTTTTTGTGTTTTATTTTTAAATCCTCAGAGTGTCGTCCCTTTGTGGAGCTCAAACCCTCGTCCTTCTCTCAATGAGCTTCATGATGAAGTCCCTCAAATGGTTTTCACTTCACAGCTGAGCCTCAGGGTCAAGACAAAAGAGTGAACCAGGGTCAAAGCAAAGGGTCAAGGACATTTTACATTAGTTATTACATGAGTTATTCTGAGTTTATTTTTTGTTTACTACATTCCATGTGTTTATTCATAGTTTTGATTCCTTCAAACTATGAAAATTCAAATAATCATGGAAATAAAGAAAAATAAATGAAAACTTTTGACTGGTAGTGTCAAACTAACTACTACTAAATATATGTACAAAACAAATGTGACAGATACAGGTGTGTCTCACCTGACGGCTGCTGCGCTTGGCCGCTGGCTCGAGGCAAAGGCTCAAACTCTGGTTCTGATTGGACGATTCTCTGAGAGTTCTGACCTTTGAACTCTTTGGCGAAGCACTGGAGCCACAGAACATGAGCTTTAGTTTGATGAAGAGTCAGGTTTGTTTTGTTGCTGATAAATCTCATGTTACAGTTAAACGCACTGAGCCTCACCTCCACCGTCTGGGCGTCGGCCGGGTGCACCACCAGCTGCACCTCCCTCAGGTGTCGGGGTGAGCGCACCTGGCTGAAGGTGCGCACCTGTCGCAGCATCAGAGCGGACACCACGCGTCGGGGAAAGTTTAGGTTTCCCGTCCCCAGAGCAGGAAACGAGATGGAGCTCAGCCGCTGGCGCTCCGCCCCCTCCAAACACGACCAGACTATTCCCTCCAACGTCTGAGCACACGGTCAAATTCTATTTTACACAGTTTAGGACTAAAGGATTTATGAAGTTCTACAGTTTAAGGGTCAACTATTAATCGATGCAGGTTCACCACAATTTTACAAAAACTACCACATTTTCCTACTACAAGATAAAAATCACATTAATTCCAAATACTACAATATGAAATTACTAGATCCTCTCAGTTTTTATGAATACTTATTTGCTACAGTACTAGTTTCGAAGGACATGTATTATGCTAGATCAACTTTGGACTTTTTATATTGTTGTTCCCTCATCAAAACAAACTTGGACTTGTATTTTGCTTCATTCACGCTCGTCATTAATCCTGTTTGTGAGGTCGTCTTGCTCAGAGCCTCAGAAATCACTTGGCTAAACAGTATTTAGCTAACAGCGCTACTTAGGCTAGCACTTAAAACCACACATTTGAACACTTTTTACTTGTATAATTTTATTTTCAAGATGGGAAATCGATATCTGTGATTTCGGGTTGTGTTTCTCAATTAAAATAAGCATCTAAAGCAAAAATGGAGGTAGTTTTTGTGTAAATTAGTCGTTTTACACTAAACTGCTAATTGGGAAATTGATTAGTTGCTGTGTTAGCCACGATTTCAATTCGTTTCTCCCTCTGAGTGACACCTGACACTGACCGTTTGTGCTTGCCCCGCCCCCTTGTCCCAGGGCGGGCACACGGCGTGGAACACTTTCTGGCAGCGTAGCTTGAAGCTGTCGGTGATGACCACTTCCCCAAACGCCAGCATCTCCTCTGAGACGGACGAGAGCACCGCGGCCTGCAGCTCAGGGCCCGCCGCGTCCAGAAGAGCCTTGGACACTGCCCCCTGCTGGAGGTTTATGTTCTCTGCAATGGTGTTCACGATGACGTCCGTCTGACGAGATTCAGTGAGAGGCCAGTCACGTGTTTGAACGGTTCAAAAATCACAACAAAGATTGAATAGAGATGAGAATTTGATTAAAAAAATAAATACAACAAACAATACAAACAAAAAATAAATGAAAAGTTGTGTTTTACAAGGAACAAAATGTAAAAAAAAACCAACCACATTTGTGATAGTTTAGTACTAAATGTTCTGATTCACTTTTGGATTTGGGACTTTTATTTTGAAAGCTGCACTCACGGTTTGTTCCTGGATGTTTCCTTTCACCAGACTGATGCTGAGTCCTTCGGGTGTGGTCTGCTCCAGCTTCGGCCTGCAGCCAATCAAAGCACAGCACAGTGATGATGTCATTATCAGTAGTGCGTTGTTTTGACAAGATGAGGAAATAGAAATAATCTAATTAAGTACATTAATTTACTTAATTCATTAAATAAATGAATCAAGTACTACTGAAAATCAAGTCATTTTAACCTATTTAGATATTTATTTTATTTTTTTCAGCTCAGGACTGATTGCTGCTTGTTCTGTAGTTTTTACCCTTTGAGTCTTGGTTTGATTTGTGGGACGGCGCTGATTCTGTTGGCTGTGGGTCTTTCACGGTTGATATCTTCATAAGTCACAGTTTCCCATCCAGCCTCAGAGCCACTGAGAGAAAGATTTGAAAAAAAACAAACAAACTGAAAATTAGCTACAACCTTAAACCAAAAAACAAAATACTGGATTTATGAAAATACTTTTTTCCACTGCACATCTTCCAAACAGGTTAATCATTATTTACCATAATTGTAATAATATTATTAATACTTTTAACATCAAATTTTTATATAAATTCAAAACATAGTTTAACCTCACCCCACTGCCCCCTCCGTCTGGACCCTCGTCTTGCCAGATTCCATCGTTGGTTTCAGGTCAGAAAACTCCCTCTTCACTGCTTCAGCCAGAGCCTTCACTGTTTGATCGTTATTATCCACCAGCTGCACCTGTCGGAGCGCCACCAGCTGGTTCTTTGGGTCATCGCAGAATTCTCTGACGGTTTGAGCGATGGTCTCTGCGCACAGATCCACCGGGAAACCAAAAATCCCTGAACTTACAGCCGGCATTGCTACACTCGCACACTGCAGCCTCTCTGCTTGTGTCAGGCTGTCTATAACGACGAGCTTAAGGAGAAAATGTGCAAGTTTAGCTCCGTTTTCGCTGTACCTCGGCCCGACGGCGTGGATCACGTGTTTGCACGGAAGTCGGTACGATTTGGTGACAAACGTCTGGCCTGCGGGAACCTTTCCTTTTTGCTTGATGAAATCGTCACAGTCTTGTTGCATCTCGTGTCCCGCTGCGTTTAGGAGCGCTAATGCTAACCCGCCGATGTGCTTCAGGTCCTCGTTAGCCGCGTTCACGACCGCGTCTACACTGAGCTTGCACATGTTCGCTTTCCTCACCGAAACCTCCACTCCGCCCTTGGTTTTAACTCTCACAACGCAACCGCCATCTTGAACGTCTGATATTTCTTCAAATTCATCATCATCGTCAGGGAGTTCAGGGCTCAGAATTACGGCGCATCCAAATTCATTCAAAAAGGTAGACAGAAAAAGTGCTCCTTGGGTCATGAAGAACTTTTTGGCCCCTGGTTTTTGAACCTTAAACGTGTCGGTGATGAGCGAGCGCGTAACACTGAGGTAGAGCGCTTTGGCAGTTTGGACGTGTAGCCGTGGTCCAGAAATGGTGAATTTGGGCCGAACAGGGTCAAACTCAGTGCTGACCTGGTTGTCTTTGGCAATTTTATGCCATTCGTCGATCTTTTTCTTTTCAATGAACTGAACGACAGCGCAGGATTCGACCTTGACCCTCTCCTGAACTCGGGAATAATTGTTGATAAATTGGTTTAAACTTTGAGCCACTTCTTTAACCGGATTTGAAAAACCTGCGATTGTAATTTTCGGCTGTTGAATTTGGACCAGCACAGTTTGTTTACTGGAGGTGTTGTACGAATCTAGCAAGTTTCCCATCAGATCAGACCACTTTTTAAGCTTCACAACTTCTTTGTCTTGACAGTTTAAAGTTTGAATCATCAAAACAGATTGCAGTTTCTTCTCTGCGTCACTGATAAACTGTTCTGAACTTCCGATGAGAAAAATCCCTTTGGTTTCGAAGCTGATGAACGCGCAGATGCCTTGTGACGTGAACAGATCTTGGGACAGCTGCTTTACGTCAACATTTTGGAGAAAATCTTTAAGAGGAGTTGGTATTTCCAGCGGTTTCTTCTCTAGCGCCATGTTTTTTTCAAGAATCCAAGTTTTTAACCTGAGAACCTCACTTTGCAATCCTGATATGGTCAGAACTCCTTTGTCAAAGTCCGTGAGGATGTCAGGAGAGATGTCTCGCGCTGCCTTCTGAAGGCCGCTTTCGTTTAAAATGTAGTACATGGCCGGAGTCAGTATCATCTTCTCCTTCACTCCGTTCACTTCTCTGTCGATTTGATTGACAGCTTTGCGAACTGTTGCTTCCAACTCTGCCCTTATCTGTTTTAAGGTTTTGAAGCTTGCGGCAACAGTGAGAACTCCTTTTGAATTATCCAAAATCAGCTCTGCTTCATCTTTCACAATCGCACGCACTTCTTTTTCGACCAATCCCCACGCGGCGTTGTTCACAGGACAATCAAACGCACCATATTCGTTCATTTGCTCCCGAAACGCCTTCAGTGCAACGGTGTTCCACTTTTCTACTCGCTCTTTAGTGAGATTGTTTTGTCGTAGAAAGTTGGGTAACGGGCTCAGTTTGACCTGGGGCTTGTCCATGTTGACGTGGCAGAAGTGCAGACTCATGTTTTGGTTGATGGACTTGGAGAGATCTTTGCTGCAAAGGAACCTCCAGACCGGGACATGCACGTTTTCAGTGAACGGTTCGGGCATTTTGAACTCGGGTCGATCGGCGCCCATCAGAGCTGCGCTCAGAGACGCGTAATACGGATAGACTTTGATCTGAGTGGATTTGATGGTGAGGTCAGATCGGGAGCAGATGTCCTGCACCACTGCAAAGAGAGAAACCAAACATCATCGGTGTTATTAACACTGTAATGTCCATTCCACAGGCCCAGAATCATAACGACGCATGTGGCACAACAGGTAAATAATGAATGTTCTGCTTTATCCAGGGCTGGACTGCGGCGGCGGCGGCCTAAGCAGAGACTTCCCTCTCCACAGAAGGGCTGCGATATTAATCACAATCGAATCAAAATTTGAATGGATGCAGATCAAATTAGCAAATCAAAAAGGCTGTAATTTTTGAAGTACCACAGTTTCCTCCACAACCAAAATATCTGGTCTTATTCAGCAAAAAAAAAAATCTATTAACCGTGTAGTTTAGATCTGTCCAAACATGTTCTGAAATGTGATTCTTGTATTCGTTTGTCAGTTCATATTGAGCTCAACAGTGACAGCTGCTCAGGTTCCGGAAGTACATTTTCCATTCATTTTTCCCATAGACTTTTTGGAAAACTGAAATAGTAAGAGTTGAAAGGCATCGCAGAGGCTAACCAGCTACGTGCTAACAGCTACGTGCTAACTAATATCCATGACGCGGTTGTTTTAAGTCAAAAAAGGCAGTTTAAAATGGAAGATTCTGTGAAAAGTTTGAATTAACTTTCAGGAACAGATTTAAATAAAACTGTAGGTCTGTGGTCAGTAGTTCCACGTGGCTGATTATCTCCGAGCAAGTTTTCGGGCTTTTAGTGTGACTTTTTTTTGGGAAATTTGGGGGAAATTTTATTCCAGAAGTGTGAGGTGAGCGTTCACTGTTGAGCTCCACATTTCTTCAGCGTGTTCTGGGTTTGTCCCTGGGCCTCATTCCCAGGAAGGATTAATGTTCTTAAACAGCCTTATAATACCAATAATAAGGTTGATGTATTATGGAAAAAATATGTCTTATGATTATTTAAACAATTATTTGCTTACTTTGCGTACTTAGGCGATCTATCTCACAGAAAGACTTTTTACATTGAACACAACTAAGAATTAATGTTGATGATCTTGATTACACAGTTTTTCCTCTGGATTAAAGCAATAATCATGAATGTAACTGATACTGGTTGTACTGCACAGCCCTATAGCATTGACCATTCACATCATAGTAAAAGAAAAATTGGACAAAAAGTTGTAGGAGTGAAGACGTTTGGCTGCTCATCCAAGCCGCTTCTTCAGTTCTGGACAGAGTGTCAGAGTTCACTTTATTTAAAAAAACAGTAGTTTGTGAGGCAGGAGAAGGTTTTTGTGGTCTGCTGGTAAAATAGGGGCCACTAAAGGTTCGGTATCACAGCCTTAAGTTCATGGGGAAGTCAGAAGAAACCCACCAGGAAACACACCTGAATGTTGTTGCTGTTGGGGGCAGTGCTAACGACTCTGCCGCAGTGGAGATTACCTGTGGGGTCGGAGAAGGAGAAAACTGCAGCCTGCTCCTCTGGGACCATCATGATGTCGTCTGGTGCCACCCAGTTTTTCTCAAAATACAGATCCAACATGTCTGAGGGAATTCAACACAACTTTATTCACATCACCAGGACACGTCAACAAAAATATGTAACACAAAGTTTGCGACAGGTGCCCTCCCCTCTCTTTATCTCCCCCG
>KN485731.1:5100-21090 GCA_000787095.1 Periophthalmodon schlosseri
TGTCAGTAGTGTGTGTCTGCTCTGGCATTTCCACAGGGATGATCAGGTGCTGCGTGTGACACAGTGGAGCTGGCAGGGAGTCACGGCCCAAGGACATTTAAATGGGATGAGGAGCCTGGTGGTTTCAGTCTATACTACTTTTGTATTCACAGCACAACACAACCCAACAAGAATGACCCTTCCTCACCTTGGCAGAGGTCTCGAACCAACCGACGAAGCCATTCTCCTGGCAAAACTGCTCCATCTTTATCCCATTGTTGGTCAACACATCACGGCCCTGGTCACATTTGTTGGCCAAAAGCACAGTGGCTACATGTTTCCCATTGGCAAGTGTCAGTTTGGAATCCAAGTCTTCCTTCCATTTGGTGACAGCATCGAAGGAGGCAGGTCTGGTGACGTCAAACACAATGAAGGCTCCCATGGCCTCACGGTAGTACACACGGGTCATGTTGCCAAACCTCTCCTGACCTGTAATACACATCACATTGATATGTTTAATACTGATACTATATTACAAATGTACAATTCTATTGTTTGTTTCTGATCAAAAAAGTGTTCAAGTTTTGAACTGTACTCAAAATGAGGGCAGAGATTGCATAAGGAGATTGTATTGATTTTTACTTACATATTACATGTATGTTTTGAATATCAACACAGTCACATACAGAGAAGAGTTGGGAGGACACTGAACTGCATTACATTACTCTATTTGCAATTCCATGTCTGGGAGACAGTGTAATGACCTTACAAGTATATTGTAAATGATATAACCAATATGTAGTATACATGCTAGCTATTTTCCATCATAGATTCAATGTATTTTAGTATTAACTGAGTTGGTGTTACAAATGAAAGCCTGTGTTTGGAATGCACATAGTTCAGATTGATCCAAATCGTCTAATACTCCTTGGTGAATGTAGCCCTGTCAGCTGTAGAAAAATTACTGCCAAAAATAGAAGGGAAAAGTCGCAGCTTGTTTTGGGAAAATCCAAGAAATACCGAGTGATTTATTGCGTTGGCGCCATAAGAAAACTAAATGAGGCAAAAATATCTCCAAAATGCTGAAATGCTGAAATGTAAAATTGAGACATACTGTACGATTTGCCAAATAGAAGGAACATATGAAAACTGTTCACTACCTACATTACTTTTATGCACATGAAGGCATCTTAATACAAGAGCTCAGGCCTCAAATCTGCCTCACATGAGCTGCAGACACATGACTGTATGTGCTACAGGAGAAGGCGCAGGAGGAGAGCAGGTCCAGGCATTCTTCTGGCCCTCAGCCGACTCTCATGTGAGCCTCTTATCTGCCCCTGCAGCATCACACTCAAAGGCTGCATTATAACTCGCTCCTGGAGCCATGGGCCATTACACCATTTGTTTGCATCATTGTTACATCAAACTGCTTTAGGTATTTGGTTTTCTCAACTAAGTGTTTTAGGAATCTGGGAACAGACGTCACTCACTCAGGCACAGAAATGATATGTGCCACATCAAATGAAGATATATTGACTATCTGAAGTAAGCCAGTAAGGGAACATGTGCAAAGTTATTATTATTATTTTATTTTTCACAAACATTTCACCACCATGTGAGATGTTATAGGCACCTGCACTTCCCTTATGTTAGATTGTGTATAATCTTTTGATACAGAATATATTTTTGTCAAACAGGTCAGTAAGGACACACACTTGTAATGAGAACACAACTTTACAACATGGTTCAGGCACGTTTAAGCAAAAGCAATGTGGATGGATGACATGGTGGTTTTAAATTTGTCTCAAATATGTCAATACTGCAGTGGCAGAGTGCATACTCATGCAGTTTACAGAAACATGCATAATGTGTACAACTTCTGTTCCTATTTCTTAACAACTTTCATTTAAGTGCTCAAAAGCTATAACTGCAGTAATGCAGCACAAAGTGATTTGAAATGAGTAATGCCAACATGTTACATGGTGGACATGAGCAATCATGACCCTGAATAACCTTTTTACCATCCCTTTAGTGAGGAAATGTCAACTGTGACCAACTAGTCACATGCACAGTCTTTTCAGCATATAATCATGTGTTACCCAGGTACTCAGGGTATGTTTAATATTAGAAATGATCTTTTATTCATTATAATTAACTTAATTATTATAACAGCAAAGTATAACTTCATAAAGTTTGCGTTTCATTTGTGGATAGAACTAATGTACACCTGTTGGCCTAACTCTACCTGAATAGTTTTCAAAGTAGGTGGTAATAGGCTAATATAAATTAAGGAACAAAACAGCAATCGACTTGAGACTGATGCAAAAACATCGCCTACAGTTGGTGAATAACTAAAATAACACAAATATAAAACAGAAAACAGTCCAGAACCATTTCCTAGACAAAGTTATACTTGTTTCATAAAAGGTAGTACAGAGGAAATCTGATGATGCGCTGTGCGTAAAAGTTACCTGCGATGTCCCACAGTTGAAGACGCACGGTCTCTTGGTCCCAGTTCAGCACTTTGAGGGCGAAGTCCACCCCAATTGTGGCGCGATAGTTGGGGCTGAAGTTATGATGTACATACCGTTTGATGATGCTGGTCTTGCCGACCCCAAGGTCCCCGATTACAAGGATCTTATAAAGATGTTCCTTATGGTTGTTCTGCATCGCGACCCGAGAGAGCGAGATCTAAGCATGAATCCACCGTTAGCGTCAAGGATGAGGTATTTGAAGGGGCCACAGAGAGCAGCGCGGAAAGCACAGCGCAGAGCCAAAGAGAAGGATGGCGAAGAGGAAAGGGTGGTAAGGTACGGCCCGGCCCACACGGGGATGTGGAGCAAGACGTCTGGATCTTGTGACTCACTGAAGACTCTGTGAGGGAGTGTAGCAGTGCCCTCTGTGCACCTCACTAGACACAAGAAAAGTAGGCCTACTATTCAGTCAGTTTAATACTACCATTTTAGGAATTGTTAAAACATGTCACAGAAAAGTTCAATTTAATAAAACCCACCAACAGGCCACACATTTATTTTTATAGTTTTATACATTTTATTTCATCGTGTCAAACAGTGCAAAAAAAATACATTTACTTAAAGTCAAATAGTGCAGTAAAAGCAGCATTTTAAATCAAACAATTGATATGATGTTGTAATCGAATATTCCCTTTTAAAACATTTTAAAAAGGCCTCAGGTTTCCAAACTGGATAAAAAAAATCACAATGATGCACATAATTAAAAATCAAATGTATGCTTCCCTGAGCATGAAGAACACATCAACTGCACCAAGATGAAGAGTTTCAGCATATATCCAAAAGACTCTAGAGAATCTCGCTACCAATTATTTGGCTGTTTTTATCTCACTTAGCTTGAAGAGTCCCTTTGCATGTCCCTTTGCATCAGTAAGAAACAATTTGATCAAAACAATGAAAACACAATTTACTGATTTAAAATTTGAATCTCCCCAAATGCATCAAGATTTTCCCTTTTATTATCATAACTACAGTTGGGGGATGGGATTGGCCGCAACAGCAATGCTCTCAATGGAACACTCGTCGCTCCCCCTGCGGATGCGGAAGTAGCCCTCCTCTCCCCAGCCGGTGCCCCAGCTGTTCTTGACAATCCAGTACTTCTGCCCGGTCTTGTGACACTGGCCATAACCCACCAGCAGCACGGCATGGTTGGTCAGTTCAAAAGGATTGACAGTATCAGTGAGACCAGTGTGATGGTAGATGCCCTCCTTGTAGTGCATGAAGTCAGAATACACCTTGAGGGAAAACAATACAACTCATTGATATAAAGAAAACCAAGATATGTAGGTCTACTTTTAGAGATACAAAAGTCTTGCAAAAGGACATGAGGACAGTAAGTAAAAAGCAATTAACCAAAACCCAAAATGGTTCTAATAAAAACCTTTTGATGTTTGAAACATTAGAATTTAAAACACACATAATTTACCTCAAATGCCACTCCCATAGGTCCATTCTTGACAAGCTCCAACATCATGGCTGCTTCACTACATCCACCATAAAATCCACCGACGTAGCTGTAATGTGCAGCGTAAGTGCGCCTGCAATCTTGAGGAAGGCCACAAGGGGTGTCTTTGGCAGCATAAGGAAAACATTCCTCCTCTACCACACCAAAGTCCTGCACATACTTCCCAATCAGATACGGGAATCCACCATCACAACCTTTAAATGAGAAGTTAAATTAAAAATAACTGTCTTTTTTCTGTTCATAATTTTGCTACACTTTCATTGATGTACCTTGGGAGTATTCTGAGCAGGATACGATCTGTTGAGGGCTGAGGGTGGGTGTCTGGCTGTTGTTAGTCAAAATGCGAATTCGTGCCTCCAGCATTCCCATTGAAGCAAAAGAATAGCAGCTACCACATGATGCTGAAAAAAGAACATAACAGGTTCACACAGAAGTCAGGTACACATCCACTGTACTTGCTGAAGTAAACAGATCAGGTTAGCGATTTCACACCAAGGATATTGGCCTGGACTCTTATCTGCTGTTTAACAATGAAGGTAAGAACTGAGAGCAACACAGTCTGAAAAAAGAGCTTTATGCAGCACTGTAAAAAAAACAAATTAGGTCACAGAAAAGATATTAGGGATTTACTGAGCAGAGTAATTGTAGTCATAATTCATGCCAAGGTTATGGTTGCTTTTATTTATGCTTCGCTTAACCAAAGACAGTCACAAAGCAATAGTTATGCCTATGGTACATTTTCTCTCTAGCACAGCTGCTAAAAACTTTTAATTTGGATATAGTTTAGCTTTTGCGGTGCTAAAATCTATTTGACTTGAGACTGCGGCGGAAAGAGATTCACACAGGCTTAGAGGGCTTCCATTGAAACACTCCAGGCCTCTCCAGATCTTTATACCCAGCCCTACCGAGGCCCTCTTAGACACTCAGCACACATAATCTGTGCTCTCACACACTAGGCTGTGCAGAAACACAGGGGATGGCACAATCCAGGCTAAAGCTCGCCAAGAGGGAAGTCATCGTACTGGATAAATGCTCTTCAACACTGACAGCTGCTACAGTGAAAATTATAATTGTCTGCATACATAAAAATGTCATATCTGGCAGGCTTGATTGATTTGTATATTCAAACAAGTTTATGATTTACCTTGGTTTCGCACAGGACTGACAAAGTTGACACCATTGACGTTCCTCCAGTCCCAGTGAGCAGGGAGAGCAGCTGCCATCTTGGCTAAGTCACTTGTCACAGGGGCTGGGCGAGCGTGTCTGTGCAGGTACATTTAAACCATCAGAGATTATGTCACCCAAAAACAAACCATATGTTTAGTCTGTACACGTTATAGGCAGAGCACAAGATTTATGGCACGCATGACCTTCTTGTAAGAGTACAGGAGAGATTTAAACTACATCAGTTATTGTCTTTGAAAGTAAAAGGTACCATTTGGCATTTATTCATTTCTGTAATGCTAAAGTGGAGTAATGGCGTCTCCAAGTATAAAGGTAGCTGAGCATCCTCAGGCTGATGGCCAAGGACATGAGTGAGTACTCACACAGGGATCCGAGATGCAGGACCTCCAGCTCTGTACTGCAGCTCCACCAGACTGTAGGTTTCATGTTCAGGATAAGGGTGAGCTTTCCAAAGGCTTTGAACGGAGTTGATTGCATCAATGAAATCCAGATTGTGCTTGTATGCGCTCTGGAGATATCTAAAATTGAGTAGCACTTGATTAGATCAATAAATAATATTGATTTTTGCCCTAAATGGAGGACCTTAAGTAGATATTTCCTGACACAAGAGACAAAAAAAATCTTCTTGTGTGACTTGCCACAGCCTTTGTGAATATTGCTGTAGACCTACTTTCTGTTGAAGAACGGCTGGTTGTCTCTTCGGGGTTGCACTGCTTTCACTTTTTTCCCCACAAAACAGGCCCAGTTGTTTCCCAAGACATCATGAACCCATCCTGGCAGGGTCTGATCACAGTAACTGATCACCTGTGACCCATCCTCAGAGTACTGTAATGGAAGACATTTGAAATAAAAAGAAAAACAATAAAATGCATAACAAGGCGCCAGCTTTTAGCCTATAACACTTGAAACTGTTAACAGAACCGTCTTATATAAAGAGGAAGTATAGATCTGGAAAAATCAAGACAAGAACTTCCCCCTGACAAGTTTCACGTGATTTGCTTGTCACACTTGAATATTATGTGGGCGTACATTTTTAATTAATAGGGCCTTACAAGTACATCTGTTCCAGCCTTTTTGACTCTCGCTTTTTTATATTGAAGAAATATGCCTATGCAACCATGTATAAATAGCCTGCCTGAGAGGGTTAGTACAGCAAGAGTGAAAGTGAAAGAAAAACGTACCTTGAAAAAGCCAAACCATTTGTATCCACCAAGCACCACCTCAAATCCTTGGTTGTAGATGAGGGTGAAGAAGCCAGTGTTGCCCAATTCGTCAGTGGCTACAGACAGTTTTTCCAGGGTCACTGTCACTGAGCTTGCTCCAACAGCTTTAAGATAAAACACAGCACTGACATTTGGAATTTGCATTTTTATTGTTAGTTTAGTTAGTTATTTTTCATTTTTATTTTTTTTTGTAACCTGTGTCTAATGCATGGTTAGGACAAGAACCAGGAAATGAAAGCGCCACTGTGTGATATTCAAGGACCAATCACTCCGTCACATGACTCCAAATATTAACACGCGAACAAAAAAAAACAAAAACAAGCTTACCCTCTGCAGAACAATTGACGCTCTTGTCGTGACCTCCTTTGGACAATTGAAAGACCCATGTGCCCAGCAGTTCTTCGTAAGTGCAGTTCGCCGGTGTGTCAGCCCGGGAGGACTTAACCCAGATCAGGAGAACACAGAGCAGCACACCGCTGAGCTTCATGGTGATGAGAAGACGCTCTCAAAAACACTCTGGTACCTGCGCTTACAGGTTCCCTACTGCCGTCAAACAAACAGTGCAGGGGAATTTGAACTTCCCTGTTTGATTATGGAAGCGCAACTTTTTCAAAGAGCGCTAAAAGTCAAGATGAGTACTACTGTCCACAACACAAAAGCAGTTATGCCAATCTTGTAATCAACATCCGGGCTAACTTTTAAAAATATAGACTCAGTAGCCTAAACTGGACATTTTCACCGAACTGTTTTCACTTAAGGCCACAAAAAATGCCCGTAGGTGGGTCTGTATGTAGCACAGCCTATGTCTGGCAGTGGCAACATTGAGCGGCAAATTTATCACTCTTGTTGCCTCGTGTTCTTTGTTCGACTTTTTCCCCATGTGATATGCTCACATGTCATGTGACTTTTCATACAATGCACATGCGCAAAGGAGCCTCATCGCTCGAGTGTTACTCATGTTATCATGTTATGTCGTGCTATTTTTGTGGATTGTGCAGGTCTAGTGACGGGACTTTCCACTCTCTTATGCGATCCGTTCATTTGTATGCGATCCGTTCATTTCAAAGAGCTGTTCAGAAGATTGGCTCTTTTTATATTTATTTATATGACAGAAGCCAATTTGAGAACTCATTGTATCTACAAACTACTCACAAAGAGAAATGACCAAGAGTTTATTTAGTATAAAATGATTCAAACTGAGAGTGGGAGTGTGTTTACCCTTTCAAATTAAGCATAATCTACATAAAACGTTGCACTACAATAATAATAATTTTAAATCTAACTTATTATGATGTCAAATATGTTTTTTGTGCGCAAAGCTGTTACTTAATTTGCCTGCTCTGCTTCTGTGCTGATTCTTGTGTGGGTTCAGTGTTAATCAGTATAAAAATGCATACACATTAGAAAAAGATTTGGTTCTTTTAAAAAATGGGATCTGGTTCCAACCATTCAAATCAAGGTGTCATTTAAAAGAGCCAACTTGTTCACGAACGTCACATCTCTATGCAGGTCTTCTGCGTCTTACCATTAAGCTTTCTGTTGGGCTAAGTAGTGCAGTAGTAAGATACAGCCATATAAACATCAATCCCATAAAAGCCTCAGAAGCAGGCCTATAGGGCATGGGTGGCAGTCAATAAAATCATTGATTAATACATTATTTGGGCTATGTTTGTGCACATATCACACTATCCCAGTGTAACTTTACTGAAGGCGACTTGTTCAGAAGTCATAATAAAAGTTTACAGTTTATAAACCTGGGGACGTGGAGCCTTTAGTGTACGTTATTGACTCAGTTCAGTCCGAGCACAACAGGAATTTTAGACAAATAGCCTACTGAAGACAAAGTATGCTATAGGTTTTTAAAATGAAATGTCTATTAAGAATGGGCCCACTGTTACCTCGTGAAAGAGTAAAATATCAGTCCTGTTTCCTGCTATGGACTATATTTTTCCCAATTATTTTAAAGGGCTCAGTTAACCTGACTACACATTTTGGGGGGTCATTTTGTTCATATCAATTGCCGTTTTAGACACAACATCATATTTGCCCTGTAGGCCTTACAGGACCCAACTGAAAGCTGTGAAAACTTGTGTGGGCCAAAAAGTCCAGGGCTGATATTTTCTCCGAGTCCAGTTGTACCTGATTGGTGTGTGGTTAAAGGGGTTAAAAGAGCCTTATTTGAGCCAGCGGGCACTTAAAGGAAGTACTGAGGGCTTTGATCACCATAGTAACCATGACATAGACTGACTCATCTCCTTGACAGACCATAATAAGCACTCATCTGAAGAAAGGGCTGAAGAGGAATTAGTCATGCAGCCTCATTAGTGCTATTAGTCCATGTGTAAGTGAAAGTGTGTGTGAGAGAGCGGGGTGTCTGTCATACGTGTGTGTCTGTCTATATGTGTGAAGGCGAGCAGGCAGCACAGAGCAGAGGCGCAGACACAGAGATGAGGTTATGAATGCTAACAGCCTGAACCCAGCAAGCGCCCTGCGAGAGTGACTCATACCAAGTCATGTTTCAATCTTGATATTGTTCTCGCTTCCACTGACAGGAAATTAAAACTCAAGTGACTCTGAGTTCTGCGATATTGGCAACCACTATTTTGTTCTAGTCAGCTCCCTTTTATTCACATTGCATACAGTCCCTGCTCAGCTCAACCGTGCATTACCGATGTCATTCATTAACTTAAAAATGCACTAACTTTTCAGGTGGAAGTTCCGCCACCTGCGCGTCTCCATGGAAATGTTACAGCTTTGCGTGGAATGTGTCACAGTATGGCATTAAAATGATCTCAATGGAGCCCAGTGGGTGGTGCCACGAGGTCAAGTTAGAGGTCAGATCTGTGGAGAGGCGACCCCACTCACAATAAGAATTATTTTATTTTTGAGTAATAAAAACATGATTGATAAGTTTAATGCCATACAGTGGAACATCTCAGGCACTGAACCCTCCAGCAAAGTGCAACCTTATGAGACACGTATCAACTACCCATCTCAAAGTCAAAATTAAGGGTGTCACTGATGATTGGAGCCTTCCTGTTCAACGGGTTTTTGTTTGCATTTTGCTTAGATCAGTAGCAGTTCACTCCTCAGTTCTAGAAAAGCGTTATATAAATGTGATCATTACATAACAGGATGGCTGGTAAATTGCAGAGCTATTTAAATTGAAGCTCTTCATTCACCTTAAATGTATTTCACCAAAATAGCAGTGTATTCTTACTTGATTATCTTTGAACCTCCCACTCTCCACTGCCTAAAAACAACATGTTGAAGTTCCCGTTAGCTATAAGCACCTTGATTAACGGTAGAAAGGGACATTTTGTGAAGATGTGTGAAGCGCTACTTGAGTGCGCTGATCACTCCACTCCTCTAGAGTAGCTTCATGGACACTTCTGCACCCACATACGTGAGAACACACACATATGCTGAAGCCCACACAGCTTTGTATATATAGTAAATGTCCACACACTATACAAGCTCACCCAGTGTTAACCACAGGCTGCCATGACACCCTTTGCCTACACGCTCTTATATATAGGCCCCATCTGACGGCAGCGAACCCACAACATGCCATTCACGCAGAAACAAACAAGGGAACAGAGTTAATGGACTGTATAGGCAACTGCTAAGAGTCTAAACGCATTGTTCTTTCTGGAGTTGAGTGCTTACAGCTGCAATTAAGGGCTATAAACCTGAACACTTTTAGTCAGTTTCAAGGCTACAAGAAAAGTTCAGCATTGAAGCATCTTAAAAAGTAAAATCTGTTAATCCACAGCCAGTAACTTTTTGGCTAAGAAATAAACTAAAATAAAAGCATGCTCTTTCATTTTGATTATGTTTCTTGCACTGAAAAACATGCGTCCCCCTATGAGCGGGCTAACATCTCCACAAACCTGGCCTCCTTGTTCCTTTGGCTATAATGTTCCTCACTATGGAATAAAAACTGTGTATCTTCATTGAGAATGTTCCAAAGTATTGCTTTTACTTTCTATTTGCATGGAATCATGCAGGTGATGTTAAAAGGTACCTTTAAATGAATATAAATGAATACACATTTGAGTTTGCCACTCAAATTATAGCAAATTGAATCTCACAAGAATGACATAATTTTAGTTGACTCGGTGAAAATCTACAATTGTATTTTGTGTTAGCATTCTGGACATGATTCTTTTCACAGTGAGCCATTTGTAACAATTTCCCATTGATATAGAGCAATTGCTGCACTCAGAACAATGACAGGGCGTCTTGGACTGACACGCAATATTAGAGGGTGAAACGAGGTGAGTGTGCAGATAAGGGGCAGGAAAATAAAAGATGGCAGAGTCGTTTCATAGTCTTGACCTGTATCCCTCCTCACACTCACACTCACACTGAATGAAAACAGTGTGTGTGTGTGTGTGCGTGTGTGTGTGTGTGTGTGTGCGTGTGTGTGTGTGTGTGCGTGTGTGTGTGCGTGTGCGTGTGCGTGTGCGTGTGTGCGTGCATGTGTGTGTGGCTGTGAACTGGCTGATGAGAGCAGCGGGAGACAGAGCAAAGCAAATATCACAGACAGGCAGAGCATGGACTCACAGCTTCTATTGACTGGAGTCATTGACATGTAGGACACAGTGCAGCGCCTTCATTCACCACGTGAAATAAACTGACTTTAGTATTCACTGCCTCAGCAACAGTTCAAGATGTGACCACAACTGTGAAACACTATCTCTGTATCTTAGAATACGGTAAACCTCTAACAAATGTAAATAAACAAATTTAAGCACAAAAAAATTAATAAAACTGAACAGAGCCATATAACCAAGCATCATTTAATAACAATTTAAAAGGTACTTCAAAGTACACATACACAAGTAATTATCAATGGCAAAAAATTATAGACAAAACACTTGATTGTTCCTCCTTATGTCTTCCATATACTCTGTGGTCTTTCTGTTACCAGACATATTGGGATACATCTAAAACATTAAGAACTGATTTTGTTCAAACATTAATATGGAGATGTATTCAGACTTCCAAGTTATCTATATGGAAAATTATATAAATGATCAGTTCAGTGCAATTCTGTTGAGGCAGCGCAATATTTTGTCAGAGGACCAAGAAGTCAATAAATGAGTGACCCTGGTCAAATCCTCCATCTAAAGTGACTCTTGACCTGTCAGTGTGCAAGAACTGAAGCCGCACCTTGAGTCCAATGGATCCTGGTTTAGATACATCTGAAGAATTTACTGTGTATTTGTGAGCGCGGTTAGATTTAATGTAGAATAAGCTGTTCTTACTAATCCAAAATGATAATAGCTGTATGGTAATGACACTACCAAATATATATCTATGTGTTTCATTATTGCTCAATAGAAAAAATTTAAGAGGTATATTCAAAGTGCCTTTAACAGTGTCGTGTGTTTAATTTGGAATTAATTGAAGATTTATTGGAACTTACTCAGAGGCTGTATTTGAAAAAGATAAAATGATTCTATGAGAGCATGTCATAATGAATTACCAGCAACAAACACACTGGGCGGCATGGAGGCATGAAGTGTAGAAAACTGTAAACAGATTTGATTATAGGTCTAAATGAACTAAGAGGCATTTCAATTAGCCTGCAAACAGCCCACCTAAAGCCATGTAAATACTCTTCACCTAGAACCATATATTCTTATATTTCACACTTAACACTTATTAAATAGGTCATGAAATACCCAAATGAGCCATCTCTTCTCACACTGATTTAGCATCAAATTACATTCTGTATTTCTGAACATCAGAAGAAAACGCAAAAACAAACCAAGCAATAAAAAGTCCATTAACTGCCATTTACTTTGAAATGAGAAGGATAAATGCCATAAAGTTGCTCAGTAAAACAATTCTTTCACTTTTCCTGAAATATAAACTATAAATGACTTCCTCATGGTGTAGTGTTCCTCCAGGAGCAACGCAAGCATTACATTCTACACCATCAGTACAGGTAGTTCTGGTGACTTTAAATCAATTTATCAAGTTAATTTGAGGGAAAATGTTCAGACCTACATTACCTTGTCTTTGGAAATCTATAATTCTTATCTTATAGTTATTAAAATAATTTGATAAAAATATACAACATTCACCAATGGACATCAGTTAAATTTGGAAGCTGTCCCCGCACTACAATGAGAAGGAGTGTCAAATGTAAAAAGCACACAGCATATATCCTGCAAAGATACTTATATAACATCGTATATAACATATACTCACAGTTTAGTTTGGTTTTGTTCTCTTAGAATTACAAATATAATTAATTAGCAATAACACTGTCACAATCTTGCCAACTCTATACTTTATACAAAGCAAACACTTAAATTCAAACATGTCCAATACATCCATGTGCCCTTCACCAGTTATCTTAACACAAGCAATCTTAAGTCATTAAAAAGGCAGCAATCAAATAACCCCATGATATTTCACTAGCAGAGGAAGTTCATCCTGTGACAGCTGGAACAGCACCTCTAGTGGTATGAAATACATGCTTAAGGTTTGTTTTGATCAACAAACATGTTTGGATTATGTACTTTTGAGTGCAGGGATTATGATTTCAATCTTTTAGAGTGCATTTATAAAGTCAGTCAACATGGCCACAGCATTTTGGATGTAGGGACGGGAAACCATATTTTATGCATTGTCGTCACTATGTTTCTGATTGCAGAAAAATGGGAAAATCAATGTATCCAGGCCACGCTAATGCGAGCAGCAGCTCTGTGTGATTGTTGAGGCAGGTCTGAAATGACCAATAATGGTAGTGCATATTTCTCAGTCTGTCAGCAAAATGACAATTTCCTTTCCCAGTGTAACTGTGCTCTTTCATTTCCATACAAGGCCAGCCAGCAGAGCAGGGCAGCCTCACCTGCTTTAAACTCTGACACAGGTCAAACCCAGTCAGAGGAACATTTTTGTTCAATTACCACTGAAATGATGGATTGACTTTAAGATCATGTTGTTCTTAAAGTCGTGTTGGATTTGCAATATTAATAGTATTCCCACAAAATACATTATATAATATCACCAACCAAGATAATGATACCCAGAATGTGGGGACATATGTTGGGTGTACAGTGAGAACCCTCCTCTGTTTGTACAGAACATCCCATGATGTGTGAGAGGCGAGCCCTTAAAGAGAATAAGACAGTAGAGATGTATACACTCTGGTTTGTGCAGAGGCAGCAGCCTCATGGAGCCTGGCCCAGGGGCCGAGAGCAGGCGCCAAAGTGCTGACGCTCAGCTCCCAACAACAAGCACACACTCTGCACTGGTTACCTCCTCACAAGTGGTCTGAAACTGCAGAAAGCAGCTGCAATGTGTTAAAGCCTATTAAAGTTTACTGAATGTCATTGTACTGCAGTTGAGCTGTAAATAATTACAGCAATAAATCTGAAACTGTATTGACAAGCCAATTCAAACTAAACAGAGCACGTCTGTGCTGTAACCAGAGCAAGTGTAGTGCAATAATGACATTGTTATTAAAAATGGCACATTTTCTTTCTCTGCTAGGACCACAAGCCAGAGCACCACACTAACATAATATAAAGCACACAGTTTGTCCCCTGCTATTGCCCATCCAGTAAAGACAAAGACAAAGAGAAACTATCACAGTCTTTGCTACTGTCCACAAATCAGAATGAAAAAATAACCATCTAAGACACAGTTTAGAAATGTCTCAAATGTGCACCATTTACAAATGGATCATATTGCTTTAACACTGGAAAATATGATCATATTCATATAGAAAATATCAAAAAACAATATAAATCCACGCTGACATTTTTATGAAACCACTTATACCCACAAACTAGGCTAGCCCTCCCCAACCCCTTTGGCACAATATTCATACATACTGATATTAAGTATTATTATACGGACACATATGACGTTTGCTAAGGAATGGTTACTCACACGGTTAGAGTAGTAACACAGTTTCAGTAGTCATAACACATATTGTTACTGTATGATTTCATAATGTTTTTTCTTTTTCTCATTTGTTGATATGTAAATAAACCTTTTCATCTGAAACAAAACAATTGTTGCATGCCCTTATTATTTACAGAATTAGAGTTGGGTGTTGCTGGCTACTGTAGAACAAAAATACTACATTTGCCTGTCACATATGAGGCGTTTTCTGCTAACACCATAACCTCAACATGAAATGTTATGTGGATTCTGTATCAGTGTTTCTAATCTGAAAGGGTTCCACTTGGAGATATAGACAAACACAACCTGTTGTTTCTCAAAAGTATACTTATAATTACAAGCATGACTTATATTAGCAACATTTTGGTTGCACATTCTTAATTTTTACTTCAAACATCACCCATTATCAACAAAGTGGAAGGCAAGACTGTATGCAAGATTTGAATTTCATCCAAATATTAAATATAGCTTTTACTGATAACAATTCTAATGCTAATTTATTCTTAATGACTAAAACACTGGACATGATGTCCTATTTATTATTTATGTTAAAATTGGTGTTTTGTTTCTCAAGATGATTATCCAATCAGAAAGCAAGATGAGCCTCACGAGTCTCTTATTTGGGTTGCCAGTTTCACTGCTGAAATCCAGTTGGTTTAAACCTAAAAGGACTCCTCACTACCTAAAAATCATGAATCAGTGCTAGTGTAGGCTCTGCATCTCAGTGAGTGAATTCTGGAGGTTCAGAGCTGTCACATGACACATGGCCTGTCCATGTACTGATAAAAACTTGTACATGTCCTTGATCTGCAGGCTACATACAGTTTGTTTCTTAAACCTTGTAATGAAAGTCAAAAAAAACTTGACACCTTTAAGAAACACGGCCATGGTTTGTCAATCCCTTGTCCCTCTTTCGGAAGTGATGCACACAAGAAAATACAAAATGTTTGGTCCCAACTGTAGAAAACATACATTCAAATGCTTACAAATGAAATACAAATAAAGTGAACAAAAAAATAAAGAGGAGCCGGGGAAGCATAACAAAAACTGAATGTGATGAAAAGGTCTGTAAGTTCCTCATAGTAACATACTAACTGTCATGTTACATCAGTGCACTTGATGAAGCCATATTGGGTTTGACTATCCCCTCTCATGTATTTACAGTGGATAGCTGGTCAAATAGTAACGTTGGTGTGCTCAGACGTACTGTATTTGTATGTGCCTTCAACAGCCTCTACTACTCTCCATAATCTGACGCAGCAAACTCACACACCCACACATGCACATTCACTATCTCTAATTAGTTGATAGCCTGATACTTTAAGGCCACTACCCAAACCACAACAATAGCTGTAGACCTTACATAGAGATTTTGGGTCTCGCGGACACCAAAATACTGAGAATGCACATCACTGTTTCTTTACTTACTTCTGTCAAACAGCACTAAGATCTGGTGCAAGCACAGGTTTAGTGCATCTTACTGCACACATGTAAACACAAAACAGAACACCCCAGTCCACTGTGTCAACACAGAGTAGAGACCATCCTCCGTGTTGCTAACTCACAGCTGGTCCGCAGCCTTCAGGTGCCCATCACAGAGACGAAGAACTCTGGCTGTAGTTTCTCAGGGTCAGTCTGCTGTAGCGGGGCGATGGAGGGGAGGGGGGAGGGAAAG
>JACM01006476.1:0-15751 GCA_000787095.1 Periophthalmodon schlosseri
GGGTCAAATGCAGGTTTAGCCCAAAGACACTGAAGGACGAGTCAAATGCAGGTTTAAAGCAAAGACACTGAAGGATGGGTCAAATGCAGGTTTAACCCAAAGACACTGAAGGATGGGTCAAATGCAGGTTTAACACAAAGACACTGAAGGACTGGTCAAATGCAGGTTTAAAGCAAAGACACTGAAGGACGGGTCAAATGCAGGTTTAACCCACAGACACTAAAGGATGGGTCAAATGCAGAGGACAAATTTCCTTACTGGGACAAGAACGCATAAAGCATAACTGAATTTGAACCCAAACAACTGATGTGTTACCATGGTGATAAACTCCTAAAATATATCAATCAATCCATTTTATTTGTAGAGCACCTTTCATGCAGGCAGACAACTCAAAGTGCAAAGTGTGAAATATAAAGTTTACATAGTATGAAAATATAAATTTACATAATTTACACATTACTAAATAACAAAAGATCAGTTAAACTGTTTCCTACCATAGACAAAAAAAAAAAAAAATCAACTGTTATACACACTTTTCTTGAGGAACAAATCATTTCTCATAAAAAGCCAGACTAATAACTCCAATAACATCACAATGAAATATTTGAACACAGTCTGATGTGTGCAACAATAACCTTCTGACCCGTCGCTGTTTATTGGGTGTCAAACGAGAGAGCAACTTAGTGGAAACCACAGAGCCGTGATGTCATGGGAGCGTCCCTCCACCACGAGGCGCCGCAATGTTAAAAAGTCAAGAGAAGAGGAAATACAGACTCACATGTGTCTGTGCGGCAGCGAGATGGAGAAGAAACTACAGCTCTGTGTCCTCATGCTTCAGCTGCAGGGTGAGTGCTCCTCATCAACACACTGTATGAATTAATGGGCTTCAGATAAGGTCACTACATTTTAACTGCCAATATTTAATACAGAAGGGGGCAGCTAAAGTGAATATTGTTAAAATGCGTTTTTTGTTGTAATACAGTGAGCTCTTGGGTCTAAACAATAATAGAAATGATCAGGTTAATTTGTGACTTTACCTTTTGGATATTTCATGGCAAAATACAATGTTATTAATAATCTCTTAACTCCTATCTGTGTGTATCTGAGTATGACATAATCACATAATCACATTCTCACAATCTGAAAAATACCAAAACTGAATAAGTACAAGTCAGTGATTTTAATATCAATAGTTAAAATAATAATAGCCAAATATTTCCTTACATATTGTGCTTTACATAATGAACCATTTGTAAGCACCACACTGTTGGCATTACTCATTCGCTCTAGCCACAGCCGTCCCGGGGCAGACAGACTGAATCCCGGCTGCCAATCTTCGCCGCGATCTCTCCGACCTCGATCACGCTCACGCGAACTTGTGGTTGGTGGATGATGGTGGAACATTATAATTAATACTGATGTTTACAACTAGGTTACATCACACTGATTACACCTTTGTACTAGTTTTTTTTTAGGTCTCCGTATATTTCTACTATATTTATAACAGTACATGTGAGATTATGTTATTAAGATAAAAGTAAAAAGCACTTTTCATATGTTTCGAGGGGTTATTTTTACCATGTTTGTGGTAAAATCCTGACTAAAGTTTTCGAGTTCAAGCTTCGGCTTTGAGCAAACAAAAATAAATACACAAAATTTAAAAGAAAAATTAAGAAATTGACTCGTATTGTTACTGTGACCAAAATATGTATCATTTTTAATCAATATCTCTGCATTTACAATTGACTCGTTTGTTACTGTGACCAAAATATGTATCATTTTTAATCAATATCTCTGCATTTACACTTTAAAAAATTAACAACACTTGTGTGAAATACTTGAAGTACATTTAAATCTATGAATCAGCGATATGTTTACTCAATATGCATTTGAGTTTTGTATAGAGTGACCGGACGTCCCCATTAACTCGGGACAGTCCCAGTTTTGAGCCCTGTGTCCCCTGGCCCAGCACATTTATTTACACGGTTTTATACAAGAAATTACTCAGGTGTTGGTATTTTTGACCAATCTGACCCCTGCCAACAGTAAAGAGGGGAATGTTGTTTGTAATGAGTCATAGAAGTTACTAACTCAACCGTGCACATCTTAAATCTTATTATATAGCCAACAAATAACCAAAAATTCCCAGTAGTGCAAAGTGAAAGTACACATGATAAATACTGGCGAAGGGCAGTGGTGGAAGAAGTACTCAGTTTTGCTAAGTAAAAGTGCAGATAACGGAGTAAAAATGTACTGTAAAAGTAAAAGTATCACATGAAAAAACTGACTTAAGTAAAAGTATTAAAGTACCTGTTTAAAAATGTACTTAAAGAGTCAAAAGTAGAAGTATTTTGTGCAAATTTTGAGATCTCATAAAGCTTCAAATGTAGTGATTTTGCTAATGATTTGTGGTGAATTTTGTTAAACAGAAACAATTGAATAAATTGTTTTTTGTAACTAGTTTTATTTGTGTGTTTTAGATGGTTAAAATGGTGAAGTTGATAAAAATAAACCGTCAGCCTTTTCAGCAGGTCTCAGACTATAATGAAAACTACTTTCACTTTTCAGTCCAGTTCAAAAATGTAGTGGAGTAGAAAGTACAGATACCTGCTCTCAAATGTAGTGAAGTAAAAGTAAAACATCCACTTTAAAATTGACTTAAGTAAAGTACAGATACCCAAAAATTTTACTTAAGTACAGTCAGTGGATACTTTTTAGACTGTTATTTTTACCAGGTTCGTGGTAACATCCTGACTGAAGTTTTCAAGTTCAAGCTTCAGCTTTGAGCAAAACAAAAAAAACAAAAAAACAACAACAACAAAAAATACACACAATTCATGAGAAAAAATAAGAAATGGATTCGTATTGTTATTGTGACCAAAATATATATCATTTTGAATCAATATCACTGCATTTAACAACAATTAACAACACTTGAAATACTTTTACTTTTTACTCTTAAAGTACATTTTTTAAACGGGTTCTTAAATACTTTTACTTAAGTAGATTTTTGACTTTTTAAAAAACGTTTACTTGAGTAACCGATTACCTCTGTATCTCTACTTTTACTTAAGTAACAACATTGAGTACTCCATCCACCACAGTACAGTACAGTACTTTACTACTTTTACTTCATTTCGTTCCACCACTGGGTAAGGTGCATGTTTAATAAGACTCAGCTTTCAACCCGCTCCTATTCTGACATGTATTCAAGTTATATTGTTGTTTGAACCTGGCAACACGGCTAAGACTGATACAAGAATAAGACTAAAAAGATGGTTGACATTTTGGACAGTTCCATACAAGACTTTATTTTTTCTCACACGATGCAAAATTCCACCAACCCACCTGTGTGAAAACCTAATTTACCCGTGGCAACAAACCCACGTTATCTCCTCAGAGGAAAGAGGCCAAACGAGGGCAGCTTTTTCTGTCAGACTTATGCTGACCACATAGTTTCCTGTCACACACTTGGTAGAGAGGGGGCTTGATGTTCCTTTCACTTCTTTTACCTTTTATAGTGATAGGAATTAATTAGTCATGTTACAACGTCGCCCCCTAACAAGTTTAGGTGGTCGGTAAAATTAGTCAGAGAAGGAAAATAGTAAAAGTAATGAATAATTTGGTATAAAATGTGAGTTTATGTCATCTGGCTGCTCCCTGTTTGTGAAAGGCAAAATTTCAAACTTGTTTTTGATACTAAGGAAAAAAAACTCTTTATTTAGACAATAGAATGTGATTTTCAACATTAACTGGTAGTACTTTCTTTTATATTCCATGTGGCCGTATACTAGTCTATGTGGTCTTATACTTGTTCTGATACAGCTCAAGTTTCGATGCTAGTTTTAGTATCAATTAGTGTCTGATTTTCATTACTTTTGCCAAATATTACTTGGACAGCTCAAGTTCGGTGCTAGTTTTAGTATCAATTAGTGTCTGATTTTCATTACTTTTGCCAAATATTACTTGGACAATTAGAAAAAAACAAATATATAATGATGCCGTTACAGCCTCTCAAAGCGCTACCTTGAGATGGCGATTTGAGATGGCCATCACATTGGGATGGGGACGGCAGTAGCTCAGTTGGTAGAGCTTTTGTCCACTGATCCGAAAGGTTGACGGTGCGATTCCAGCTCCCACAGATGAATGCTGTAGTTGTGTCCTTGGGCAAGACACTTAACCCACCTCAGAATCATAATGATAATCAGAAGACTTTTATTGTCATTGTCAGCGAACACAACTCACAAACCAGGAACTTTCTTTGGTGATAAAGTGCAACATAAAACACTGAATAATAATAATATAAAAAAAGTAGAAATATAGCTACTAGAAATACAAATAAGGGCAAGCATAAAGTTAAAAAAGTGTGTGAATGGGTGAGTGGTTCCTTGATGTAAAGTGTTTTGAGTGACTTGAAGGTGGAAAAGTGCTCTATAATATTTGAGTATTTTAATATCTGTAACTCAGCGTTTTAAATCTTTTCCATTTGTGTTTCCCTCAGCGTCATTTGCAGTTTGGGCGCACATATCAGTGATGAAAGGTCACACGCTAAACCTACACTGCCCCCTCAAAAGCCCGCCCACCAATCACCCAGCGGAGTGGAGGAACCCTGATGGTAATATTATGTTCTTCAACATGATTCAAGGTGAAAAGGATGCAGTCTGTTTTGTGTTCAACCAAGTCCGAAGGATCCATCGTAACGCTGTTGTTTTTGTTTATTACGGCAGGCGTGAAAGACAAACGCTACAGGCTCCAAATGCTGTCCGAGTCTGAATTCCTCATCAGCGTTTCCGATGTTACCTTCAGTGATGGAGGGATCTACACCTGCTCCCATTACCTCCCCCAAGCTGAAAACAAGAAAGTGAACGTTACAGTGTTAGGTCAGTGATTTTTCTGTCAAATATTTTTGGATGGAGGTTGAAAATCTTTGCTTGACAAATATAGAATGATATCTCTGTGTATCGGGGGCGGCACCAGACATTTTTGGTGGGAGGAGCTAAGGGGGTGCTAAGGTCTTCAATGTGGGTGCTCACTTAACATGTTCATTTAGAGTCTTTTAACAATGGAGCGTTAACAGAGCTTAGTGCTTTACTCGTGATTCTACAGAAATCCGCCATGTTTTTCAGTCCCTTGTGATATTTTTTCCTTTCTTTATCATATTTTATAAAATAGAAATAGGAAGAAAACGTAATGGGTAACTTCAAATATGTGCTAATTATACTGGGTAGATAATAGTTTCATAAACCAAAAGGGACAAAAACATTTTTCCAAGATTCTCTTTTAAATTAAACTTTACCCTCCACCCGTTTCTGTTGTATTTACTTACTATTTACTTCATTTTGTAATATGTGAAAAACGTCAGGGCGATGAGGTAGAGGTCAAACGGTCACATACACATCATCATTTCGCATGTTGTTTCTTATTATAGACAAGCCTCGTATTGAACGTACAACCCACGAGGGGTGGACTGTCATCAGGTGTACAGCTGAAGCCAATTATCCTCCTCCGAGCATCTCCTGGAAGATCAAGAATGGACTGGAGTTTCACTTTGGTGAGTTTTCAAATGAGTTTGAGTTTAAAATGAAATAGAAGCACATAACAATAACGTTGGTCTTGATCATAGACTGTACATATAAATGGACATATCTAACCTGCTAGCCGCCATGTTCCCAATAGGAAGTGAGCCTGGGCGCGCTTCTGGCTCCACTGACTCTGGCTCCAATTCACTTTACATTACAATTCACTTACATTAGAAAAACTGTGGCCCTCTCATTTTGGTCTTTAAATGTTCGTATTAACCCGCTCTACATGATCGTGGTGTTTTTATTTCGCTATAGTGTCCGTAACTGAAGATGTGAACAATAAAGACAAACAAATCAGGCACCTTCTTTCCCCGAAGTCGCTCCTGCTAACGTTAGTAATAGGTTTGATTGACGGCATTGCTAAACGCCCGCTCCCTGCTAAACCAGTGGTGCGGGCGGGAAGGGGAGTTACCTTCAGTGGCCTCGCTCCTGATTGGCTCTTCGGTTGCTATGATATTCACAGTCGGAATTCCAAATATGGAATTCGGCTCCAAATTGGCCCCTATAACTTCTAGCCTCGATGAGCTTCATTTGACTGGAGCCAAACGCTATGGGTGACGTCACACTCACTTAGTCCACTTCTTTATACAGCCCATACATCTGTTTTATATATTGCATTTTGTTCAGTATTGCCAAAGCAGAAATAAACAGAAATAACATACAAATAGACTTAAATCTAACACAAGAGTAAGAATACAATACAACAACACTATTATGGACAGTGAGTGGCCATGTGCAGGTAAAATGGTAACTAAAACTATGATATAAAAATCATTTCCTGTAATAACTGTTCATGAGTAGTGTTGTCATGATACTAAAATTTCAAACTCTATTTTAATACTAAGGAATCAACCCGATACCGACACCGATTCCGATACCACGATGATAATGAAAAACATTCTTTATTTAGGCAGTAGAATGTGATTTTCAACATTAAGTGGTAGTACTTTCTTTTATATCATATATCATCATTTATATCATTAAATCATTCTAAAGCTATTCAGGAAGTTCATTTCTGTCCTGTGAATGTGGCTTTTTAGTAGCGATACTTGCTCAAATGAGTAGTTTCGATACTAATTCTAATATTGATTCATATCTGATTTTCGATACTTTTGACAGCCGTATTCTTGGTATCAGTAATTACATGACTAATCGAATGTTTTCTTCACAGGTCATACACAGACCCATGTGCTCCATCAGGAAAAAAAATATGTTTCCACTCAGACCATTTATGTTAAACCAGCTCAAAAGAAATTCCCTGTAAAATGCTTCATGACACACCCGGCTTTGCACTCCCACCTCATGAACTTCGTCAACATCGGACCAAAAGGTAAGTGCAAGCTAGAACTAATTCATATTTCCTATTTTAATTAAGAATTTAACAACAAAACAACGTGTCTACGTGTTATTTTGACAGCTTATCCTCATGACATGTGTAGGTGGATTAAGAAACTAAACTAAAAACCCCTTACGCTACTTCCTCTTTTGGAAATATGACGGGTTCCTAAAAACAGACATGTGATTCGGGTGACCTTTTACTTTGATTTTCTGTATCAAAGCGTCATTAATGTGGAATTTCATGTGTTTTGAACAGAACGAAAACAACATCTGAAAACTACCACTGTTCCAACAACTGCAAGAGAACCAACTACTGACCACTTCCCCACAACACAAAATGAGGCTCTTACAACAACGTCTTCAACCATTCTTTCACAGTTTAGTACAGGTAAATTGGGCAAAAATTGTCTTATCTTTTATATCGTGCTTTTCCACATTCAAGACACTCAAAGCGCTTTACATCAAGGAACCACTCACCCATTCACACACACATTCATACACCAGTGTACGCAGACATCTGAACCGCCAACCTTCGGATCAGTGGACAGACGGTCTCAATATTTGTAACAATATTCAGACGATATTATGTCAGTCTTACATAAATGTGTTTAAACATGCCATGCCAAGTGTGTTAGTTGAAGTTCACATAAAAGTCAACTAAAAAAAACACATTTACAGATCACACGATACATAGGAAAAGAACAATAAAACACCTGTATATCCTGTCTAGCTAGTATTAAATGCCAGGGAGAAGAGGTGGGTTTTCAGTTTCGTCTTGCAGCATATTTTATTATAAACAATATACCCAAAATTCACAACTTTTAAAAAAATGTGGCATCCAAATTGGTATCAAGTATCCATCCAATCCAAACTGTATGTGTGGGTAAGTGTTTCCAATAAGTTTAACATCTCTTCAAGTAATTGTGCTCAGGGGAACTAGTTACAATTTCAGTTTTCCCAAGAATATATTTTATGTACTTTGTTTGACATCAATAATAAAAATAAAGTGGAAGTTTGTGTGTTTTCCAGGAACCTCTATGCTCACAACAGAAGAGAAAGTGGCTGATGCCTCTACAACAGAAAAACAGGAGCTGACTCCAGAGATTTCTAGAAACACTCCACAGTCCAGTAAAGGTGAGCTCACATAGATGGACTTTTTACATTACGCATGCTCAGATCATGTGTTTACTGAGGAACGACACTGCTAATGTTGAAAGTTTGGGCTAGACTTGGGCAATATGACAAAAAACAAACAAACAAACAAAAAAACTCAAGATTTTTTCCTCATAATCATCCATCTTTACTTCTGACATTATGGACTTTTGATTATTGCAGTTTAACATAAAAAACACCACATTTTGTTCCTCTGAAGTCTGAACTCTGCTCCAAACCCAGTGGTGGAATGTAACGAAGTACAAGTAGTAAAGTACTGTTCTTAAGTAGAATTTTTAGGTATCTGTACTTTACTTAAGTAGATTTTACAGTGGATACATTTGCTTTTACTTCACTACAGTTGAGAGCAGGTGTCTGTACTTTCTACTCAACTACATTTTTGAACTGGACTGAAAAGTGAAAGTGGTTTTATGACCGTCTGAGACCTGCTGAAAAGGCTGAGGGTTTATTTTTAACATGTTCATAATTTGAGCAAACAAATATATACAAAGAAAAAATGGAACAAATGGAACAAAATTCAGCTCAAATCTTTATCAAGAGCAAACAATATATACAAAGAAAAAATGGAACAAATGGAACAAAATTCAGCTCAAATCTTTATCAAAATCACTACATTTAAAGCATCATTAGATCTCAAAACCTGCGCAAAATACTTTCACTTTTTACTCTTACTTAGTACTTTTTGAAACATGTACTTCAATAAAGTAGATTTTTTCATGTGATACTTTACTTTACTTGAGTATCTTTTTGCTGCGGTATCTGTACTTTTACTTAAGCAACAAACTGGAGTAATTCTTCTGCTCAAACCACATGCTTTTATTGATAGAGAAGTAACTGTAGACTTCTCCATTAAAAACCCCAAGCTGATCACTGACGATTGGAAACTACTACTACTACTACTAAACTTATACTATTTTTAACAGTGAATGTTTGTGTCAGTTTAAAATGACAGTTCTGTTGTTCTTGTAGATGCTGAGGAAACTACAGGGCTCCCTATGAACACTTTACAAACCAACAGCAGTGGTAAATATACTTTATACTTTTGAAAGTTCTTAAACATACCCTAATTCTCCATATATGGACATGAATAAACAATACCAGGCTCCCAGCATGCATCACGTTATATGGCACCACATAAAGGTCTTCCTGTGTGAGAAGCTGCAGTTTCAACTCATAATAGTTTCACAGTAGTAGGTAGGGGTACAATGATATGAAGTGCAGTTACTAGCCTATAAGAGACAAAATCCTACTAAAAGTACTCAATTTTGTTGCTTAAGTACATGTACAGATACAGAGGTAAAAAGTTACTCAAGTAAAAATAAAAGTATCACATGAAAAAATCTACTTAAGTAAGTTTAAAAATGTACTTTAAGAGTAAAAAGTAAAAGTATTCCCACAAGTGTTGTTAATTTCTTAAAGTGTAAATGTAGTGATATTGATTAAAAATGATACATTTTTTGGTCACAGTAACAACACGAATCAATTTCTTAATTTTTCTTATGAATTTTGTGTATTTATTTTATTTGCTCAAAGCCGCAACTTTAGACAGGATGTTACCATGTTTACCAACATGGTAAAAAAAAAACCTCAAATCATATGAAGTACTTTTTACTTTCAGTCCAGTTCAAAATGTAGTTGAGTAGAAAGTACAACTACCAGCTCTCAAATGTAGTGAAGTAAGTATCCACAGTAAAATGTACTTAAGTAAAGTAAGACACCTAAAAATTCTACTTAAGTACAGTATTTTAAAACTTGTACTTTGTTAACTTTCACCACTGTTAAAACTAGTATAGAAACTAGATACACATTTGAACAAGTATCTAGTACAAGTATCTAGTACTACAGAACCACGTAATATTAAAGAAACTATGATTATTCTGTGTTAAAAGTGTGTGTTTTTGCCTCACTGTGGTATTGAAATTGGGATTGACAAGTGTTGAGCCTTTTCCTTACTAATATCCAAATCTATTTTAGTACCATCACAACACTATTACATCACTTACACGTTTCTTCTATTTACAAGTAAATGCAAGTGAATTAAATATTTTGTCTTTGTCAGAAGAAGCCTCTACAGTGAACTCAACCACAGAAAGAAGCGGAATATTGCGCACTACAGGCGATTGTAAGTTCTTTGTTGACATCTAGTGGTATAAATTGGGAACTGCACGTTGTCGCAGATTTACATAAAAAGCTCTGACTAGTTTTTCATCATGCTAATTCTGTCTCTTTTTTTGAAGGGCTAACTTTGAACATTTCTTCTAATGAAACCACGAGGAACAGTACAGGTATTTAAAGTGTTTTTCTTTTTAAAATATTATATAACAGGTTATTGATGAGTGTAAGCTAATATTTAAAATGTGTTTGAGCAGAAGGTGACTATGATGTGGAAAAGAGGGAAGGGAAAGAAGCAAACACATCTCTTCTCATCTTCCTGATCACCTGCCTTATGGTCGGACTTTTGGTGGTCGTTATATTTATAGGCATCAAACTGAGGAAAGCACACCTCATTTGGAAACGGGGTACGAAAAAAATACCTTCCCTTGATCTTGCATCAAATCTACACAACTGTATATGACAGTAAGTGATATTAACTACTACAAAATGTTTCTTTACTTTCATTTTAAACAGAGAATGATGAGACGGTGTCATCTGAAGTCAGCAATAAATCCAAATCAAGTCAAGAGGAGAAAAAAAACCAAAGGAGAAGAGGTAACCCATTAAGGATTAAACGTTATTTTACTCTCAAGGCCATGCTCTGTGATAAATAAATACTTAATGAGGCTGGTACCTTTGCAAACAGCTTCAGCTCAGAGTCACATAACATTCACTGGAGTCCTCAGCCGCCACTAACAGCTGCTCCAGTTAATTACTGAGTGATATAGCTATAATAACCCGGTGCAATACCAGAAGTCAGGGGAGTCGACAGGGGGGGACAAAGGGGTCTGTTGTCCTGGGCCCCAGTGTCTTAGGTAGGCCTGTCACAATAAATATCCACTTATTGTTCAGTATATGAAAAATTGAATGATTCTTTTTTGGGATCAATATTTATCGCGGGGACTTTTTCTTTGAACTAGTGGGGAACTTTTTGGTATTTTTTCTGTCCTACGATTAGATTCAACATATAAAGGAATAAAATGAATAAATGACTTCTATTACTCACTATGTCGATGCAAACTAATTACCAATTTATTGGAGGTCATGTTTTTTAACAATGTTGCTCACTTAGAGTAGATTTTTTGGGATAATTCTGCTTAAGGGTTTTTGTGTCAGTGGCATAATTTAGTTTCAATATTATCGTTTATCGTCTATATTTACTTCAGCAATATATCGTACTTCAAAATGTGTTATTGTGACAGGCCTAGTCTTAGGGGCCCAGAATTGGACCCTCTTTCTATTTATTTATATTAGAGGGGGTCCCATGTGAGGTTTCTTGCCCCAGGCCCTCAAATTTCTGTCAACGGGCCTGTGAGTATTAAAATATTTTTTAATACTGACTGGCCCGTTTTAAATTTAAGAAAAACAATTCCATACCCTCTTTCATTTATTTATATTAGAGGGGGTCCCATGTGAGGTTTCTTGCCCCAGGCCCTCAAATTTCTGTCAACGGGCCTGTGAGTATTAAAATATTTTTTAATACTGACTGGCCCGTTTTAAATTTAAGAAAAACAATTCCATTTAGGCCTATGTAAAGCCTATTCTGTAAAAGTAAAACGGCACTCTCAAATACCCTGTGAAGCTTTTTCTGTGAGGAATAGCTTTGTATATGTGTAGGAGAGTCAACACGGGGCCCATGTGAGGTTTCTTGCCCCCGGCCCCCAAATTTCTGTCGACGAGCCTGTGTGTTTGTGTGTGTGTGTGTGTTGTCTTAGTAACTGCCAATTCAGAAAGAAGCGGCTGGCCTTAGGAGTAGCTTACTGAGATAGCACAGGCCAATTTACAAAGCTCAACAAAGGAATCTTTGTACTGTTATCTTCACTATATAAATGTTTAAACAAATTATATTTATGACAATGATATGGGCCAAATACACACCCAGTAAAACAGGTTTTAAGGAGCGAACATGTTCCAAATGAGTCAGTGGTTGAGTAATATCTTTGTTTGACAGGACTCACACAGTATGTCATCCAGGAACCAACAGTCATCACCTCCGTGACAAACCCAGCTGCCATGACACCTCCAGAGAATATGACCAGTGAACATAACTCTGCAACCCCACTACCTCCACAGGCTCCACCTCTAAAATCTCCTGTCAAGGAAACAGAGCTATAAACTACAGACATTGGTTCTTTGGTCATGTGTGGTTCTTCTTGTGTAAATTTCTTGTATAAAAAAGTGTAAAAGTACTGTACTGTGCATTATGTAAATAGTAGGCTATGTTTCTATCTTTGTCTGATAATTTGTACGAGATGCATTAAATTGTATTTTCTTATATGCAGTGTCCGAGTTTGTTTATTAGGCTATGTACCTAATTTCACTACCAATTCAATAATAAGGAAACATGTGAGATAAACTATAGTGCTGCTTATACAGTGACCACCTCAAATGGCAGAAAAAAGGGACATATTTTGTAGAATGTGATGGGACATGGAGGGACGGACTCTGGAAATGTAAGCTCATAGATAATAACCTATGGATAATACTGTAATAACGCCATATCATTTTCAGTTTAGGAATCATAACAGAGAGAGATTGAAATAGCAATAAGTGCCAACATATTACAACCATAAATATCAGTAGCCTTACCTGGGATCTAGAATACACACTTCTGAGGTGTGCTGACCAGCTTTTTTGTTTTTTGTTGACTTTTATGTTTTATTTTGGTCAGTTGAAGTTATAAATGGTGCTAGGTAAATAAACTTCAATTGAAAAAAGCTCTTCAAAATACATAGATATCATTATTGTTTGCCAGGAAACCAGCAGCCTCCACCCAGGTCTGTACTTAGCAAGGAAAATATATTATCATGTATGAAAATCTCACGTTTTTATAATTATTGTAGAATTAAGTGGCACATCCTTTAATTAAATGAGACGAGGGGCCTAAATATGAGTGCAGGACAACCAAAAGAGCAACAGTAGCTGCTTCCAGTAAACTGAAACATGTGATTAGCGATTATGAAATTTCACAATCAAACCATCAAGCAGGAAGTGTCTCTTGGGTCTGGACGTCATCAATGAGCAGCGTCGCTATTGGTCCGTGGAGCTCAAAGAATCAACCGAACTGGATTCTGATTGGTCGCTGTGCCGGTTATAAATACAACGTCCATCGCGCGCCCTCCCTCCCTTTTCCCTTCTCCAACCGGCAAGGACACAACATCGTCCCTTGAGCACTACGATTCAGCATCAGTTTCATCTTCTGTAACACGACTATTTGGTGAGTCTTTGGCGAATGTTATTCTTGTGTTACAAAACGTTTTCATTCGAGTAGAATTTTGGATACCATGGTTAAAGTCGATTCACGATCTAGCCGCTCCCTTTCCTTTAAATTTACGGTTCTTGAGGTTTTAACTTTCATCGTAGCCATTTGTGATCTGTTAAAGGTATTCTGCTATGAGCGCGCCCGGAGGGATGCTTAGCCGCAGTACATGTGGTCTGTTAGCTAAACAGCAGGTTGGGGGAGGGGTGTTCTGAGACGCTGCGGAATGTTCTGGAACAATCAGCCGCAGCTGCGCATTGGAGCTGCGCACAGATTGTTCACTTCCTCGTGGCTCTTTGTAGTTGAATGGCTTTAGAAATCCAAACTCACAACCCCCCTTCAGGATGGCATTTTCTTTGATTTCAGTTAATTTTCTGTATTGGTGATTTTTGGGTGTTGCTTTTTTGTAATTTTGTCTTTTAATCCTTTATAAAGTGTCCTTGAGTGTCATGAAAGGCGCTGTTGAATAAATTAATACTAATCAATATTACATGTTAGTTGGAATCTCTTAGGTTTATTACGTGGGAGATCTTTTTAATAACTTAAAGCAGCGGTTGGCACTAAGAATTTTTTTTAATGTTCGTTTTTGTCAACATTTTGGTAGGGGAACAATCAAGATCAGGGCATATAAGCCATAAGGGAAGGCTGTAACACACTTATTGGTCAAATCAACTATTCTTAGGATCAGTTAATGATAAACTAAAAAATGAAAATGAATAAAGCCTATATACATCGATTTAAAGTAAAAAGTCTTGGTGAAATCCATATAAAAACAATTCAAATTTGGTTAAGTCTTCTTTATCAATGAGATTATGAAATACAAGATGGGAGTAGTAGTTTCAAGTTTGTTTGTTTTTTTCCCCTTTAGTAACAATGTCTAAGGGACCAGCAGTCGGCATTGATCTGGGGACCACCTATTCCTGCGTGGGGGTCTTCCAGCATGGCAAAGTGGAGATCATCGCCAATGACCAGGGCAACAGGACCACACCCAGCTATGTGGCCTTCACAGACACAGAGAGGCTGATCGGAGACGCAGCCAAGAATCAGGTTGCCATGAACCCCACAAACACCGTCTTTGGTAAGCAGCACTGTTGACTCCTTTCACCCATTTAATCACTGTGATGAAGCGTATACCGCCATTCGTAGTTTCCACCAGAGGTTTATCAACCAAAGATGGTTTAATTCTTCCTTGGATGTCTGAGTGATCCCATCCATGAATATAAAAGATGTATATTATGATTTGTATTAAGTGAATGCTGTTTTGCAGATGCCAAACGTCTCATTGGCCGAAGATTTGATGATGCCGTAGTACAGTCCGACATGAAACACTGGCCATTTAATGTCATAAACGACAACACCCGCCCTAAAGTTCAGGTGGAGTACAAGGGAGAAACAAAATCCTTCTACCCAGAGGAGATCTCTTCCATGGTGCTGACAAAGATGAAGGAGATTGCTGAAGCCTACCTCGGAAAAGTAAGTTGTGAAACTTGAGTGGTTTGTTTCTTGGGTTGTGTGTGACTGACAAATGGCGTCTTACCTTTCAGAATGTCTCAAATGCTGTAATCACTGTACCTGCCTACTTCAACGACTCCCAGCGTCAGGCTACAAAGGATGCTGGCACCATCTCTGGCCTTAATGTCCTTCGTATCATTAATGAGCCCACTGCTGCAGCGATCGCCTATGGTCTGGACAAGAAGGTACATTTTCGTACTAATATAAATGCAGTATAGTGTGTGTGTGTATTTTCGTACTAATATAAATGCGGTATTGTGTATGTATAGTGTATTTTGAAATGCTAATTATAAATGTGTATTAGGTGGGTGCTGAGAGGAACGTGCTGATCTTTGACCTTGGCGGCGGCACTTTTGACGTGTCCATCTTGACCATTGAAGACGGCATTTTTGAGGTCAAATCCACCGCCGGAGACACTCACCTCGGAGGGGAAGACTTCGACAACCGCATGGTCAACCACTTCATCGCAGAGTTCAAACGCAAATACAAGAAGGACATCAGCGACAACAAGAGAGCGGTGCGGCGTCTGCGTACGGCCTGCGAGAGGGCAAAGCGCACACTGTCTTCCAGCACCCAGGCCAGTATCGAGATCGACTCCCTGTACGAAGGAGTGGACTTCTACACCTCCATCACCAGGGCCCGCTTTGAGGAGCTCAACGCTGACCTCTTCAGGGGAACTCTGGAGCCAGTGGAGAAGTCCCTCCGTGATGCCAAGATGGACAAAGCCGCCATC